>JAHIAM010001384.1:0-39485 GCA_021605205.1 Aegilops longissima | reverse complement strand
GGTTGGATGAAGAAGCAGAGCCCAAAGGTCCTGTTCAAGCAAAGAAGGCCGGCGACGAGGAAGAGGAAGAGGGACGAGGACGAAGTCGAGGACGTGACTCGGACTCGAGTAGGTGGCAGTGTCGCCGCCATGCTGGTTCTACCGCAGGTCAAGTGGACTAGTTGCTTAGTTTATTTTCAAGGGTGTGTTGTGCCGAGGCCCCAGCAGAACTATGTTTAGTATGTTCTTTCTCGTTATTTGAACTCTTTAGTACATACAGTAGTACTAGTACTATGTCTTACTACTGTTCTTCTTGCAGTTGGTACTATCGTCAGATCTTCGTGTTCCTACTGTACTTAATACGCTCAGATTAGTAGTATAATTTGGGCTACCGATTTGTGAAAGAAGTTCGACGGAGCGAAGGAAGAAGACGGCATAAGAGGTGGAAGAAGCCCTTCTAGCCATCCATGTTGCATCAAACGGCTCACATGAGTCGATCGATCCAAATTGCTCCTTCAGATTGCAGGATCCACATGGCATTCAAGGTCTCAAGGTAGATTCCGTGATCCGCACCTGGTTTGTGGGCTCGACGCAGACGCTACCAGCTTCCGCCATGACAGCCACCATGCGCCCTCCTCCGCACGGGCGGAGACGACAATGACACGCTAGTTCCTCCTCGCCGGCGCATTAGAGCATGCGCCGCCCTCCTCTTCAGACGCTGTGTGTATAGACGCGACTCACCAGCTGCTCGCAGCTTAAGCGCGCGCATCGCGAGGAGGGACTGCAGACGACGTGAGCGGGCGAGCCTTCGCTTCATGGCACAGGATGGTGGATACACGGCGTGATGGGCGAGAAATTGTTGGTCGGAGCAGGCGGGCGCCGCATGCGAACGGCGGGCGGCATATTGATGAGTGCGTGTGGAGCTTACTTTAGTTTTATATAAGGTTGGTCAAACTTAAATAAAAACCGCATTAGTACACGTAAACATTAGACTTAGGCAGCGCTTTTATTAGTTAGTACCACAGCCACGATACGGAATCTCGTGCAGGGCGTGAACTGCGTCACATGGTCGATCGAACGGCAAGGCCACCGTGTCGCGCCAAAGACATCCACCGAACCTTTTGTGTGTGTGAAAACAATCTCTCTAATATTACTCAACTTTTTTTCTGGGAAAGTTCTTGACGCTGCAATATTTCCATATATTTGAATTTAGCTCCAGCTCGTGTTTATTTGGATTTGGACGCTTTAGGTGTGCCCTAGTTTTTTAATACTGATTTTGTGTGTGACTGAGAGAGAACGTGTATGTGTCCATATGTGTGTTGTATGAAGGGCAATGTGGAGACGGTAAAGTGTGATATGATATAGAGAGGTGTGAATGTGCAAATGATCATGCATGAGTGAGACATAGACAGATATGCCGATACGCTGTGTATACATGAGAGAACGGTCTTCTAGTTTACTTGTGTGTGTGTGAGAGAGAGAGAGAGAGAGAGAGAGAGAGAGAGAGAGAGGAGCATCCAGAACACAACAACCATCTCTCTCGATTCGTCTGTCCCTCAGACGGTCGCATGCAACACATGCATCAACGCGCACATTTTGACACCTCACCCGCCCCCGCCCACCTCAAGGCCCGCATAATCTCTTTGTGAATACCCATTTCTCTTCTTAGGTTTGTTTTCTCAAGATCTCTCTCTCTCACACACACATGCATGCACACACGCAGCACACACACACACACACACACACACACACACACACACACACCCCCGAGCACACATTCATCCCCATCCAAGGTTATACGGCACCACTCGCTTGTGCTTTGCACCCCAACATGCACAACACCTCAATCTTCAAAGAGGGCATCGAGCAGATCAAGACGGCGATAACACCGCTAGAGAATGGGGTCATTTGGAAGTAGGGTGATGTGACGACGCTGACCGACTCCTCCCCCACCCTCTCTCTCTTGCACAAAATTACCAATCCTCTCTCCCCCGCACAAAATTGTCAATCCTCAACCCACGAGATCCTTCCCTCTCGCCCATGTTTTTCCAGCTCTCTCATCAAACATGTTGTCTCTTCTCCTTCCACGATACATAATCTGGATGCACACGATCTCACGAATATTACATGTCTCCATCTTTCTCACTGCACTCTAACTTCTTCCTCTCTCTCTCTCTCTATCTCTCTCTCTGCCTCGTTAGGTTTGTCTCCTACTCTCGCCCACATACATAAAATCTTTCCCGCCTCTATCTGCTCCATCTTCAAAAGCTCTCTCTCGCACATTTCATTCACACATTGGGATATGTCAAATGTTGCTTCTATGCCCTGTTTGGATCATGGGGTTAGAGCTAGTTTGGGTTAGTTAGTCTCAAATAACCCAAAAGTATCCAAACAGGAGGGTTAGAGGGTTAGTTCCATCTAACCCAACTATCCCGTGGAGAGGTGCTTATTTGGGTTAGAGGGTTAGAATAACTCTAACTCTAACTGTGTTAGAGTATCCAAACAGGCCAATGGCTGATGTAGAGTTATGGTTGTTTTTGTTGCATCCTACAAAGTAATAACTATGAAATGCATTTAGATTCTCATTTGACTGGGATTATGTGAGTTTGAGCATGTTGTGAAGTACTATAGACCTTGTATACATCTTGGGATTCGACAATGATTGTAACTATTGAATTGTATAGACCATTACATTCAAGTCAATAGCCTAATATATTTATTTCACAATTTCAACAAATGATTAGTTCACTACAAACTAAGAAAACAAATGTGTACTCCTCCGCTTTTTATTTAAGTCCGCAGATTAGCATTGGTCAAAGTCAAGTTTTGTAAACTCTCGAAAGTTTATAACAAAAATATTAACATATACAATAACAAATAAATACCATTAGATTCATTATTGAATGTACTTTCACATCATACATATTTGTTATGGTAAATGTTTATATTTTTCTATAAACTTGGTCAACTTTAGGAAGTTTGACTTCGTCAAACCTAATATGCAGAGTTTACTACTACTACTCGCTAGTTGCTTAGCCAATCACTCAACACGCCACACGGGAGTCCAAAGGTCACAAAATTTTGAGGTCGGCGGAAAATCTCCCATGACCCTGATTCGAGCAAAGGAAGTTACCATCATAGCCTTCAAACAGGCCTACGGATGATGCTTGGTAGGGGCTGTTTTCAGAATCTCAGTTCACCCTACCCAGCCAACCCCACCCCGCACCCGAGTAGTACACCTGAATACTCCCCATTTTCTATCCCCACCGCAAAATAGACTTCTTCACAACACCGCAGCCTTCATGCTCCTCCCTTTACATCGGGCGACTCGCCCAACGCAGCGATCCGCCTCATCGATGACCTCAGACGCCAGACCGGAGCCGGTCCACCGCCTCGCCGTGACACGGAGCCTCTTCCCGCATCGCCTTCCACGGTCTCGGATCTGCTTCCTGAAGCCGACGCTAAGCGCAGTAAGTACCATCGCCATGGACAATGAACTGACTCCATTGTCGACCATGACTCACAGAGGCCGCCGCACCATCGCTCTCCTCCTCGATTGGTAATGTGTGTATTGAATCACTTAGCAAGACATGTGCAGTTCCAATTTTGTTCATACCTACCCTTCAAATTTCCGGTGCTATTGTTCCCGTAAAAGTAATTGGTTATAGCCCATTGTCCAACAGAATATCAGCTTGTAATTGTGCGCCGCCCCTGTATCGCTACTGTGTTTGGTAGGTTTTTCATCCGCAACCAGAGTGTGGCAAATGATGGAAAGGTTTTAGAACTAGCAAGATGCCCATGCGCTGCACGATCAAGATGCATTTGTATGAGTAGTTTATCTTGTGGGAGAAAAGGATGAATGAGGGAAGGCCTTATTTGCAACTGGAGAGGGTATGGGTATCTTTTGCAAAATTCCATTTGTTTCCTTCCTATCTGCCGATATAAATCGGACGGCCTATATTGCAAGAAAAAAAGTATAGAGAAAAAGTAGACAGTAAAGGAAGTAGAGATAAATATTAAATATAAAATAAATATAACAGAGAAGAGAGTAGAGATACCAGAGACGTCAGAAAGGATCGCGCGCAGAAAAAGCAGCCGGCATGCGCTTAGTTTTGGCGGCGGTGTCCAAATAGCTTTATAAAATCCAACGCCCCCACCGCCTCGCGCCTTGACACCGCCTTCTCCCGCTTATTTTCGCCGCGCCGCCGGAAACTTGGGGATACTGCAGCGTCTGCGTGCGTTCTCCGGTGGCTTCTCCGCCGAGATCCGTTCCGCGGATGCGCCGCCTTGGAAATTTCGACACCGCTAACGAGGCCGCCACAGACGACACGGCGGCATGGCGCCCGGTGGCCTCATAGAAAATTGAACTTCCCAACGTGCCGACGAGGAGCGGCGCAGAGCTCGCGCCGCCGCTGGATTAGCACCGACGAAGATCGCCGCGACAACCGGAGGCGGAGCACCGCTCGGATCGCCGAGATGGACGAGGAAGCCATGGCGCTGTGGCGCCAACACTTCCCGCAGGACATCATCAACGAGCGCGATTTCTACGCGCAAAGGAGGACGGAGAGGGATAAGAGGAGGGCGAAGCGAGCCGCCTATCGCGAGGACAAGCGTAGGCAAAAAGCGGACGCTCAATTCAACATGAGGCTAGGAGCAGCATCGCCCTGGGGATCCGACGACGATCGGTATCTTCACGCCTACAGTCAGACGTCGGAGGAGGACATCACTGAGGAGGAGTCGGACGACGAGGAGTAGTTGAATTATCTTTTTTTATCTATCTAAGAACTATCCTCTACTCTATCTACTTCTCGATCTCAAGATCAGAACGCTTTTTAAAGCGCCGCATTATGCGATTCTGTTGGAGATGCTCTAACATGGCGTATTTAGTGCTTTAATGTTGCCCACAAGATGCGTGAGTATTACTAGTAGTATATTTTTCTTGCCATGTTGAGATTTTAAAACCACGAAAAGTAATATGCAAAGGAGCAATGAAGACCAAACACGGATATTCGGACATCTTCAAGGAGCGTGGCAAGTTAAAGAGGAGCTGCACCAACCTCAGAAACGAGCTTTGGTAAGTAACACCTTTCAATTACTTTCGTAGCCTCGTTCTTATATGTGTATATGTTGTAGTTTCGCTTTCTTAAGCGTGGTGTTCTTCGATGTAATAAGAAGAGTCTTAATCGTCCCTAATGCTTTCGCTTTTAGCTTGATGTAGGAATGGGTGTTCTCACCTTGTAGTCTGTTTTTATATTTTTTTCCTTTGAATTCACTCTCCGAGTTCTGCTTATCCGCTTCTACTAAATGGATCTAGGTTGCTCGAGTATTGATCTAAAAAGAAGTAACTTCATGTCGATGCAGTTCCGCGAGGAGGGAAGTATGGTCAACCTCGAGATCATGTTTCCAAAATGAGGCTGGATTACACACAAGGTTCCAGCTTCCCTAATGATGCCGGATTAGACACAAGGTGCAAATTCCCGTGATGATGCTGGATTACACAAGCCGTGGAGTCGCCACTGTTCGTGTCCTCGTGGCATTAGTAAAGGCTGAAAGAAAGCGCAGCAGCCCTTGAGAATGTAGCTGAGTTCTCAAGAAGCTTAAAAGAGCAATCGATGCTCTTCACCCAAGCCAAAGAAGAGATGGAAGAAGCCGTAAATAAGCTAGCAGAGGCAGAGCAGGCTAGGCATCTCCTTCTATCTAAAACTGTTGTCAATACAAAATTTCCTTCATAATAGCTAGGTTCAAATGTTTATCCAACAAGATGCCTATTGTGATGTCCGTGCATCTACCGATGTGACACAAAATGTTTTTTTCGGTCATGTAATAACAGCAATTACTTTCCAAACAATAATGTATAAAGCATTGACATGGTATAGTACACACGCAAGCCCGACATTCCAAGTTCAACTTCCACATCAAACTCATGTTCACAGATATCCGCACATTTCATACATAATGTCCACAACCATGATTCATTTCAAAGCCAAAAAATGTGAGGAGAGTTATAAATAAAGAAAACCTCTACTAGTTCCTACTACCAAAGGCGAGCACAACAAGTCAAGACCATGCGAAATTAATTATATTTTAGTCATTTTTGTGTTCTAAAATGCCCGCCGCTCATGGAAGGACGTGTTGCCGCACACGCATGGATTCAATGAAGGCAAAGGGGCAGTCTTAAGTTGGTTGCACGCGCGAGGAGGCATGCTCACCAGCCTCGCAGCGAAAAGTGCCCTCTTGGCCAAGACCGTTCAATGCCCGCGCTTATGAGAGGTCGCGTCTGTCGTGAGCAATCACTCCCTCCAAATTCTTTTTGTTTGGGTATAAAAATCTCGCTTCCATTCACATTTTACAAGTAAAATTCATGGACAAACTTTGACCAAGTACGATGGGGACTAGTAAACCGAATGGAGGTAGTAGTTTTTTAATCAAAGAAGGGTTTCTTCCGATTTTCATTATCGAAAACCAGATCTAAATCTAAACCATAGTATTTGCCCTAGAACTACCAGGTTCAACATCTCGCAACATAAACCCATACAACCTCCATCGCAAAAAACCATACAACCATACGCCAAGGAGGTACATAGTACTATGAATTCCATTTTGCTCCATACCAATCGCTCAAAACTACTTACTACTTATAACGCCATTGAAAATCGAACTTTAACCCCGCTTAGAAAACGATAACTTAAACGTGGCTACTCGACCGGGCAATCGGCGAGCCACCGCTACCCAAGTCGCTCACCGTGGTCCCGACCATCAACTCCTACGGATCAAATTATCACGCGAGCTGACTATTCCTACAAAGCTGCTCTACCATGTACCCAAAGACTCACAAATGCAGCAATCGCACCTAGGGTTTTAGGGTTTATTTGTTAACGCCGCTTTACGTAACACTCATGTGTGCGAGACAGCGAGAGGTCGATCGCATGCGCGCTTCTTCTCTTCAGATATGTACTCCACCGCTTGTCCGGTGTCCAAAAATTATAATAACTACTAGTAATGTGCCAATGCGCTGCCACACGCATCAAAGTAGATTATTACATATTCACCGATTTGATAGAAAAAATTCTAGTTTTGAAATACGATATCACTAAAAATATGTTATGTTTCACCAAAATATATTCCTTTATGCTTTTGATGAGATAAGGGAGGAATGTTGTTGGTTTCAAGATTCGAGAAGTGGTATATGTCTAATTTCTACTTACTAGTAAGATGTGCGCTGTACGGAACATCAAGATCTTGTGGGAGAAAAGGATGAACGAGGGAAGGCCTTATCTGCAAATGTGGTGAGGAGTGCGGTAAATTGCCATATTTTCCTTCCTATCCGCCGATATAAATCGGACGACCTATATTGCAGGATGGCAGGCCCACCGAGGAGTCCTCGATTAGGGGTGTTCGATAGCCGACTACCATCATCACCTGAACTATCATCCGCCGGACTATCATCATCGATCGGACTCCAAGACTATGAAGATACAAGATTGAAGACTTCACCCCGTGTCCGGATGGGACTTTCCTTGGCGTGGAAGGCAAGCTTGGCGACACAGATATGTAGATCTCCTACCATTGTAACCGACTCTATGTAACCCTAGCCCTCTCCTGTCTATATAAACCGGATGGCTTTAGTCCGAGGACAACAATCACAACAACCCTTACAATCATACCATAGGCTAGCTTCTAGGGTTTAGCCTCCTTGATCTCGTGGTAGATCCACTCTTGTAAACATCCAAAATATCAATATCAATCAAGCAGACGAGGGTTTTACCTCCATCAAGAGGGCCCAAACTCGGTAAACATCGTGTCCCTTGTCTCCGTTACCATCCGCTTAGACGCACGCCGGGACCCCTACCCGAGATCCGCCAGCTTTTGACACCGACATTGGTGCTTTCATTGAGAGTTCTCCGTCGCCACCGATAGGCGCTGATGGCCTCTTCAATCGATAACGACGCAATCCTGGGTGAGACCTTTCTCCCGGACAGATCTTCAGATTCGGGCGGCTTTCGATCGGGGCCAACTCGCTGGCCATCCGAGCAGATCGAAGCTACGCTCGCCGCCAGTGTCAGTTTGAAGCTTAAACTTCACGGCCGATATCCACGGGATTTGATCCTCGATGGGTCTCGAGCCACAGCCGAGCGTCGCTACTGTCACGATGGGCATGACTTAACTCGCCACGGACAAGACCTTGAGGTCAGATTCGATCTGCTCCGCTCATAGTCCGAGCCGATCGTCAATCGAGGACGGATGGCTGGACACCGCCGAGAGCTGCAATTCCACGGCGATGGAGCCGAACACTTACCTTGTCCCACGAAAGCCCATGACTCGAGGTGCCGGACTTCGCCGACTCAACCTCCTTCGCCTCGCCAATAATTCGATTACGCCGATCATGGAATTCACCGCTGCGACATCTTTTCAAAGACTCGCCTTCAGCGATATCATAAATTCATTGAAGCATCTTCGCTATTCGAGAGCCCTCGGCCGAACTACGCCAGACGGTTGGGACGCGGATGGCGAAGAAATTCAGATCCCACTCCACCACCCACTTCAGAGCCACCGCCGATTTATTTAATCGACATACTCGATTACGACCAAGACATCGATCGTATGGACGACGTATGCCGGAGACTTCCAAGAACCAAAGGCTTTACAGACATCGAAGACCACCTCGCCATACGACATATACATGGTGGACACCCAAGGGAAGCGATAACGAGGAACAACGGACGCCGCAGGATAATCTCGCCGATAAAGAACCAAACGGCGACGCAACGCCGCCTCTAAGTCCCGCCGATCAAAGCAGCCTTCCTAACGACTCCAGCGATAGAGCAGGGCAAGCCAGCGGACGACTTAACAGTGACGAGCCGGATAATCAACCCTTCACGGAGCAATCAACAGTCCGCCACAACACCAGAGCATAAGAACATACGCAAAAAACTAGTCGCCATCGCAAGAAGTTTGAAGAAGGCGAAACGGAAGCTCAAAACAGCGGAAGACACGCCGTAATGAAGTGGAGCAAAGTATTCAAGACCGCAGACAAATATGGCAATGGCCATCAAACTAAGAGCTACACGAAGCGCAAGTTGCTGCCAGAATTTGACGAGGAAGCCATCGAGCCTCACAATCAAAAAAAGAGGCCGCCGGCCGGATAGACGGCCGATGACAGTCCAAAGCGACAAGCGGGCTGCACAAGTCAATTATAATCCTGGTAAAACGACGGCCCAACTAGGTCCATCTACGGGCCAAAAAAGAGGACCCTGTGGAGTAACACACCACGACAAGTGTTCAAGACAGCGGCACACCCAACACAGGGCGCCAGACACCCGCTTATGTTTCACCGATGAGGTGCTGGATCATGAATTTCCAGCAGGTTTAAACCCATGAACATAGAGGCATACGACGCACAACAGCACTTTGAGTCTGGATAGAAGACTACATACTACATACACATGGCTAGAGGAGATGATCTCCACGCCATAAAATACCTACCCTCAAGCTCAAAGGGCCAGCCCGCATTGGCTCAAAAGCCTCCCTAAAACACTGGAAGTTGGGAAGAGCTTGAGGACGCTTAGAGCAAA
Organism: Aegilops longissima; assembly: GCA_021605205.1. Classification (NCBI taxonomy): domain Eukaryota; kingdom Viridiplantae; phylum Streptophyta; class Magnoliopsida; order Poales; family Poaceae; genus Aegilops; species Aegilops longissima. Next base: position 29,934 of record JAHIAM010001384.1, on the reverse strand, counting down.
TTTTCAAGGGACTTATGTCCGCCCCGATGCCGACGATCTGAGTCATATAACCCAACAGCCCGAGAATCAGCAAGAATTCTCGGAATGTGTTCCTTACCAAAAGAACCAAATAGTCGATCGTCCTGGACGCGAAGCCTTAGCAGCTTTTAAACACAACGTCCCGAGACGAATGGCTCGCCAGACACCTCAGCCAAGAGAAGCTAAGAACAATGTCCGCGCTAACAAGCCTCATGACGCGCTTTTGCACAGAGAAGACAGCCGCTAGCAAGATGCAAGACCAATGAATTCGAGTACATCCGAGATCGAGATGGAACGGAAAGTCACGAGACAGAAAGATCAGCACGGAATAAATATAAAGCCTGACAGGCACGGCGGTCAACGCCGATTCAAAAGCTCGTGGCTGCATAATAAAACACGGCCTCTTAAGGACAACAGAGACGCGCTTATCAAATTTAAACAAAATTTTAGATCGGATATGTCAAATCCACAAGCATTCTTAAGGCCCGCAAACCATACCAACCGAAATTGTTGGTTTTAAACAGTCCGCAGACTTAATGTCGGACACAAGGCCTCGACACGCCAAGCGAAGACAATGACGAGCCCCACCAAAGCAGAGCACCGAAGTCAAAGGACTTTCCTCGAGAAGTCAAAACAAGAACTCGCTTCACGTGATAAACACGAAAGCCAACACGGCACTCGCCAAGACAAGTGTTTGACGATCCACCCCAAAGGACCAAGGTTGATGTCAAAACCAATCACTTTCGACCATCCGATTAGTCCGTATATCCGGAGCGCAGGATAGACCGCCTCGATATCGGATCCCATAATAGACGGACCGCAATTAACGCAGGTGTTGATGGACGCGGCAAAGACTTAAACTCGCTATATCCGGACACAATCCGCAAGTGGGGATAGACCCTATTACACCGCATAGCCGCACTTCCTTCAAAGGAGTGGCGCCAGCCCTTAAGCCAGCTATCAAGCACCACCGGACGGAAGCTCTCGTCCGCTTAATACAATACCACATTCCGCCTCTTACGCTTAAAATGCCCGTCCACGGGCATCGCTTTCATCATAGGGTCGCCGGAGACCCCGGACACGGCCGACAAGTCCGAATAAACAAGCTAGGGGCTACCTAGCCGCACACCCCTTCACAAGGGTTTGCACATAAGCCATAACGAGCTAGCATAGGCTCAGCTTTCTTAATCTATATTTCAATTTTTATGCACTTTCTCGCATTTATTTCTTTTCCAACCAAGTTCTCTCTTTTACAGATGAACAGCGTGCACACCCGCCCGTGATACGACACAATGGAGACACAGCGCAGACGCAGAGGGACCCGCTGTAAGGACTCTTTTCGCACTAAGACCCCACGTAAACCTTTCTTATCGTCTCTTGTTGCTATAATCCCCGGTTTTTCAAGATAACCAGAGTGGAGATCAAGCGCTGGCATCGGCCGCCAAGAGAACCTGCCTGCACTGACACAATGGGCTTAGGGCTTTGTTTTGCCCGCTATTATAAAGACCGAACACCTTCGGAGTGTTCGCGCCTCGAAGTTAGGGCCTTATATGCATCAGCTCCGAATCATGTCTTTGGTCAAATGTTGGGTTTGCCCGCCCGTGTTTTGCTGCCTTACGCTCAGTGATTACCGGCTAACGTGGCTCCGTGGAGAACTACGCATTGTGCCCCAGCCTGGCCGGGCGAGCACCTCAAGAGAGAAAGCCAAAACTGACCGTCATGATACAGCCGAGAGACCGGTCAACCACTCGATCGACCTTTGGGAATGTTTAGGATTCCTCCGCTGACGGCGGGCCGCTTCCGCCAGCACATACGCTTCCTCGATTCGAGAGCATGGTGCCTCAGGGGCTATGTCGTAGCCCCACCCTCAACTCCATGGCTAAGTGAAAGTGATAAAGCATTATAGTCCGTTGCCTCGCTTGCTACGCTACCACCTCCTTTACAGACCGAGACGCCGGATTAAGTGTGAAAACGCGCAATTTTTTATGAACACCCCGCACCTTGTGCGTGGGGGCTGAAGCCGACGATCGCCATCTTTCAAAGTTATACATACGTATACATGAACGGCCGCAGCGAGATATTCTATTACTTGAACGCACAAGTATAAAAGGCGCTTACATCAATCGCTTTTACATCATATAAACGCTCATTCAAACGTAACATTTTTCGAAAGCATCGCGACTTATCACACGAGCACCAAAGCACTTCGCCAAAATAGTGCTCGCGGGTAGCCGTTATTATCCGAACTCGGGTCACAACCGCGGTGGCATCCATCTCGCCCAATGTGTCTTCACACGGACGAGCGCCATCCGCGCACCTCTATGCAGGCCGACCGCTTCATCGCTTTGATATCCGCACCGCCCCAAGAAATTGCTGCAATAAGCCAAAGTAACTTTCGGTCAGCCTATCCGCCGGATATGGGTCACTATATCTGCCATAGCAAGCCCGACAACCTATTTAGCTCAGCCCACTCAGCCAAACGATCGGTCAGCGGAAGTGAACGCCCGGACTATGGAATTGAGACCAAAACAGCTCTTCCATCCGGTGATCCTTCCGCTTTGAAAATGCACAATGGCATCCGCCGACTCGCCGCTAAGTCCATATAAGGTCCTCCGACACCACAGCTTGGCCCAGCTGAGCATATTTTGAACCAGAAACCTTCGGCGCAATGTAAAAGGCTTGCTGCCACAATCTCCCCCCGGGCGCAGCTCTTCCTTCATAGCTCAGATTGCGTAGCGGCACTTTTGGCTTCGCGGTGGCCTTCCGCAGGTCTTCTTGCCCCGCTTAGGCGCTCCTTCCCAAGGGTCTCATTGCGGTCGGTAGCCTCTTTTTAACTTCACAGCCATTTCGCTATCTCTTCCTCGCCCGCAGCAGGCGCCCTTTTCGCCGCTTAACTCCTCGGTCGCTTCGAGGCTGCCGACATTCTTCCGCCTGCTCCTTGATTGAGCAAGTTCGCCCAAGACTCTCCACGGCAGCGCACTATCTGCATTTCACGACATATTGTAAGGAGTTGGCTTCGCCCTTACCATGTGACCGCAAGCAGAACACTTACCTTTGCGACTCATCAAGTCGCTCGTTGATCGCCGGACGCCTTCATCCGCCACATCGAGTTGCCGCTTAGTTCAGCAACTCCATCAGCCCCGCTGCCCCGGACGACCCGCCACCGCATCGGCACGACAGAATTTAAAACTCATGATTGATCCTCGCACGCTGTCGATATCGACAACCTACCGAGTCTCGTGGGCTACTATCTATACAGGAGCATTCTATATGCAAAACTGCTAAAAGGTGTGTCATTTTCACATACCTCAAACCCCGCCAAGAACTCCTCGACGATCACGCAACGCGCTTCGGGCGGACGAATCCTTTCAATCACCATGCTCATCAATGCATGCTGATCTTCCGAGATAGACGCTTTCTCAAGCAGATCCTTCACCAGACACCGCTTGGCGCGAACTATCCGGCTTTGCCACACCCGGGCTCCTCCGTGATTTACACTTCAGCTCGCTCGCCTCTATCCAACGGGCGCTCGGATGGGGGCGCTCGCCTCTATCATCTCCGGACGAAGGTCCCTCAAGACGAGCTCATCTCAAAGGACGGAGATCCAAACTACAAGGTAAAAACTTTAGTTATCCTCGAAGCACAAATAGGGATGTCCCTTATTATAAAACTCCTTTCTTTCTACTTACGGCTCGCTGGAGGGCTGGCTCATTAAGGGAGATTGTGCGGCCGGGCTTCCCTGACGCAGGACCCTCCGCGAAGATTGCTTCCCTGCTTAGGGGCTTTTTTCCGGTCCCTGAGGCAGTCCTCTTCTCCCTTGGTAGGAGGGATTCGATCCCCTCGCTCAAGAGCCTCCTCGTGAGGCACTAGCTTCCTGCTTCCCTTCGCTTTCCTCCAAGGCGCAACCTCAAGCATCCGGACCAAAGACGGATCCGCGCGGTCTTGGGAGGGGGCCGACACCAGACAATTTTGCTTCCGCTATCCACTCCTGTAGAAGGAGATCGGTCATAAGGCGGATCATCGAAAGGCAAACAAACGGTATGTCCGGACTTGAACTACTTACTTGAGTATCCCAAGCGATTGCAGCTAGTCCAGATCTCGGTCAATTCCGGACGCACCTCTTGCCATCCGAAGAATAAGTTATACATCTCCGTGGGTGTCATACCCATGAAGTGTTGGAGAACTGTGGCCCTCCGGATTGAACTCCCTAGCCGGAGAGGACGGCGCATAGGCAGTGAGACGCCTAATTAGCATAACTCGTGATCACCACCACCATATCGATCTCCCTCGTTAGGAGATCCCGAACTGCCTTACAGCCGGGCACGCCCTTTGACGGCCCCCGCTGAGCTCCTTGGTTGACCCACGATATCAATCGCCGTGGAGGTCCCGGGCGAATAGGGAGGCGGCTTTTGTCTCGCCCCTCGAACGGTAATATAGAACCACTCTTGCTGCCACAGTGCCAAGCTCCTCTTGAAGGAGCCAGCGGCCACGGGCATCGGCCTCCTACTTATGGTCGCCCGCCACACTCCGCTTGACGCCGATCATCTTCGGCGCCATTATTGAAGGTCTTCACCACAGTCAAGTGAGGGGTGACGCGGAGGAAGGCTTCGCAGACGACAATAAATGCGAGATATGGAGGATGGACTCGAGCCAAATCGTGGAATTCCAACCCATAGTAAAACATGAGCCCTCTCACAAAAGGATCCATCGGGAAGCCTAAACCCCGACGGAGGTGGGAAACGAAGAAGACATACTCGCCGGCCTGGGGTGGGGATGGCTCTGCCTTCGGCAGAAACCTCAGTAAATCTCGAAGATGTGTACTTGGCCTCCCACAGCCAAAGACGCCCCCTCCGTAATGGAGGAGGGCATCCACCGCCCTCAAGGTCGAACCGACATCGCTTGAAGGTCCAAAGCGCCTAACTGGAGCTCTAGGTGCTGGAACTTGGAGTGTAGAGAGGATTCGATGGAAGATTGAAGAAATAGAAACGAGCCTTGGTCCCATTATAAAGAGGAGGATACCAAGAGCCGCCTCCGCGGCCGCTTGGAACTCGCTCGATAGAGGGGGCGGCGAACGCGCGTTGGGTTACCCACGCCTGTATTGATGAGGATCCTGATTAAGGGAAACACGATCTCGCTCGACAAGACGTGCTAAGGAAATCGCTTCGCTAAATGCGCTAAGGTGGTAAAGTAAAAAACAATTTGAGTAAGGGCTTGGTTGTGGTGTGACGTCATGCCACGGAAAAAGTCAGCAGATTGAACTCGTATATATTATTATTCTCTCTACGGTGGAATGTGGAATTTATTTTGCGAGCCGACACTATCCCGGTGTTCACAATCTTCTATCATTTGAGGAGGAACCCGCTTTGCAATGCCAAGCAATATACACGCCGGACTTATCGCCATTGAAGCCTGGTTCAGGGGCTACCGAGGAGTCCCGGATTAGGGGTTGCTTGATAGCCGACTACCATCATCACCGAACTATCATCCCCGGACTATCATCATCGACCGACTCCAAGACTATGAAGATACAAGATTGAAGACTTCACCCCGTGTCCGGATGGGACTTGGCGTGGAAGGCAAGCTTGGCGATACGGATATGTAGATCTCCTACCATTGTAACCGACTCTATGTAACCCTAGCCCTCTCCTGTGTCTATATAAACCGGATGGCTTTAGTCCGAGGACAACAATCACAACAACCCTTACAATCATACCATAGGCTAGCTTCTAGGGTTTAGCCTCCTTGATCTCGTGGTAGATCCACTCTTGTAAACATCCACAATATCAATATCAATCAAGCAGACGAGGGTTTTACCTCCATCAAGAGGGCCCGAACCTGGGTAAACATCGTGTCCCTTGTCTCCTCGTTACCATCCGCCTAGACGCACAGCTTCGGGTCCCCTACCCGAGATCCGCCGGTTTTGACATCGACACCCACCATCATCACCAGCTTCTATTTTTATCCCTACTTATAAAAAAGCATTGTCGGTGATGATCGTGCCCGCCATCCTGCAATATAGGCCGTCCGATCTATATCTAACGGATAGGAAGGAAACTATGGCAATTTTCCAAAAGATACCCACACCCCTCTCCACATTTGCAAATAAGGCCTTCCTCATTCATCCTTTTCCCCACAAGATAAACTACTCATACAATGCATCTTGATGTTCCAGATAATGCATGGGCATCTTGCTAGTTGTTGCAAAAAGCCCATGTGTGTGTGAGAGAGTGGGAGAGTGGAGGAGGACTGAGTGCATGTGTGACAAAGACACAAGGAGGTGTGTGCGGATAGGTATCAGCTTAAAATGAGGCGAGAAAAGGTGTGCACGATCGAGAGGGCGTGTCTCAAGAAGGGAAGAAAATATACATAGATACAAGGAGCAGGAGAGAGACATGTATGCGATGGTGGAAGCACGAGTGTGCAGGTGTATAAACTTATCTAGAGGCTAGCTAGTCGATAAATGTTTGTGAGAGAAGTGTGAGTCGGGTGCAAAGCTTAGAGTTTTGTGTGTGAGAGAGAGACGGTAGTCGGAAGGGAGGAAGCAGGAGTTGTGTGTGTGTGTGTGTGTGTGTGTTTGTTGTTGGGGAACGAGTAATTTCAAAAATTTCCTACGAACACGCAAGACCATGGTGATGGCATAGCAACGAGAGGGGAGAGTCCGCCCACGCACTGTGAGACCGAAAGCGGAAGCGCTATAACAACGCTGTTGATGTAGTCGACGCCTTCACGATCCGACCGATCCAAGCACCGAACGACGGCACCTCCGAAGTTCTGCACACGCTCAGCTCGATGACGATCCCCGACTCGATCCAGCAAAGTGTCGGGATGAGTTCCACAAGACGACGGGCAGGTGACGATGTTGATGCTCCACCGACGCAGGGCTTCGCTTAAGCTCCGCGACGATATGACTTCTCCGCGCAGGGCTTCGCTTAAGCTCCGCGACGATATGACCAAGTGGAATATGGTGGAGGGGGCACCGACACGGCTAAGGAACGATCCGAGATCAACTTGTGTGTCATGGGGTGCCCCCTGCCTCAGATATAAAGGAGCAAGGGAGGAGGTGGCTGCCTAGGAGGAGGGCGCCAGGGGAGTCCTACTCCCACCGGGAGTAGGACTCTTCTTTCCTAGTCCAACTAGGAGAAGGGGGAAGGGGGAAGTGGAGAAGGAAGGAGAGGGGGCTGCGCCCAAACCCTTGTCCACCCGGACTGGGCTTGGGAGGGGCGCACGCCACCTCCCTGCTCCTTCCCACTAAGGCCCATTAAGGCCCAATACTTTTCCCTGTATTCCTGTAACTCCCCAGATTCAAAAATACCCAATCACTCGAACCTTCCGAACTCCGAATATAGTCGCCCAATATATCGATCTTTACGCCTCGACCATTTCGAGACTCTCGTCATGTTCCCGATCTCATCCGGACTCAACTCCTTCGGTACATCAAAACTCATAAACTCATAATATAACCGCATCGAAACCTTGTTGCAAGGACCCTACGGGTTCGAGAACTATGTAGACATGACCTAGAACTATTCTTGGTCAATAACCAATAGCGGAACCTGATGCCCATATTGGTTCCTACATATTCTACGAAGATCTTTATCGGTCAAACCGCATAACAACATACTTTGTTCCTTTGTCATCGGTATAATTATTTGCCCGAGATTCGATCGTCGGTATCCAATACCTAGTTCAATCTCGCATCGCAAGTCTCTTTACTCGCTCCGAATACATCATCTCATAACTAACTCATTAGTTACAATGCTTGCAAGGCTTAGGTGATGAGTATTACCGAGAAGGCCCAGAGATACCTCTCCGACAATCGGAGTGACAAAACCTAATCTCAAATACGCCAACCCAACATGTACCTTTGGAGACACCTGTAGTACTCCTTTATAATCACCCAGCTTACGCCAGGACGCTTGGTAGCACCCAAAGTGTTCCTCCGTAAACGGAGTTGCATAATCTCATAGTTACAGAACATGTATAAGTCATGAAGAAAGCAATAGCAACATACTAAACGATCATGTGCTAGGCTAACGGAATGGGTCATGTCAATCACATCATTCTCCTAATGATGTGATCCCGCTAATCAAATGACAACTCATGTCTATGGCTAGGAAACTTAACCATCTTTGATTCAACGAGCTAGTCAAGTAGAGGCATACTAGTGACACTATGTTTGTCTATGTATTCACACATGTATTATGTTTCCGTTAATACAATTCTAGCATGAATAATAAACATTTATCATGAAATAAGGAAATAAATAATAACTTTATTATTGCCTCTAGGCATATTTCCTTCAGCCTCCCACTTGCACTAGAGTCAATAATCTAGTTCACATCACCATGTGATTTAACATCAATAGTTCACATCTATATGTGGTTAACACCCATAGTTCACATCGACATGTGACCAACACCCAAAGGGTTTACTAGAGTCAGAATCTAGTTCACATCGCTATGTGATTAACACCCAAAGAGTACTAAGGTGTGATCATGTTTTGCTTGTGAGATAATTTTAGTCAACGGTCTCATCACATTCAGAGCCGTAAGTATTTTGCAAATTTCTATGTCTACAATGCTCGCACGGAGCTACTCTAGCTAATTGCTCCCACTTTCAATATGTATCCAGATTGAGACTCAGAGTCATCTAGATTAGTGTTAAAACTTGCATCGACGTAACCTTTACTTACCTAACCTTTTTTCACTTCCATAATCGAGAAACATATCCTTATTCTACTAAGGATAATTTTGACCGCTGTCCATTGATCTACTTCCTAGATCTCTATTGCACTCCCTTGCCAATCTTAGTGGTAGGGTATGCAATAGATCCGTACACAGCATGACATACTTTATAGAACCTATGGCTGATGCATAGGAATGACTTTCATTCTCTTTCTATCTTCTCGCCGTGGTCGGGTTTTGAGTCTTACTCAATCTCACACCTTGTAACACGTGCAAGAACTCTTTCTTTGACTGCTCCATTTTGAACTACTTCAAAATCTTGTCAAGGTATGTATTCATTGAAAACTTATCAAGCCGCCTTGATCTATCTCTATAGATCTTGATGCTCAATATGTAAGCAGCTTCACCGAGGTCCTTCTTTGAAAAACTCCTTTCAAATACTCCTTTATGCTTTGCGAATAATTCTACATCATTTCCGATCAACAATATGTCATTCACATATACTTATCGTAAATGTTGTCGTGCTCCCACTCACTTTCTTGTAAATACAGCTTCACCGCAAGTCCAGATAAAACTATACGCTTTGATCAACTTATCAAAGTGTGTATTCCAACTCGAGATGCTTGCACCAGTCCATAGATGGATCGCTGAGCTTGCACATTTTGTTAGCACCTTTAGGATTGACAAAACCTTCTCGTTGCATCATATACAACTCTTCTTTAAGAAAACCATTAAGGAATGCAGTTTTGACATTCATTTGCCGATTTCATAAATGTGGCAATTGCTAACATGATTCGACAGATATAAGCATCGCTACAGCTTGAGTAAATCTCATTGTAGTCAACACCTTGAACTTGTCGAAAATCTTTCGCGATAAGTCGAGCTTTGTAGATAGTAATACTACTATCAGATATGTCTTCCTCTTGAAGATCCATTTATATAATATGGCTTGCCGATCATCGGGCAACTCCATCAAAGTCCACACTTTGTTCTCATATATGGATCCCATCTCAGATTTCATGGTCTCAAACCATTTCGCTGAATCGGCTCATCATCGCTTCCTCATAGTTCGTGAGGTTCATCATGGTCTAGTAACATGACTTCTAGAATAAGATTACCGTATCACTCGTGCGGATCTTACTCGAAGACCCACGAGGTTTTAGTAGCAACTTGATCTCAAGTTTCATGATCATCATCATTAACTTCCTCACTAATTGGTGTAGGAATCATCGAACTGATTCTCGTGATGAACTACTTTCCAATAAGGGAGAAGGTACAATTACCTCATCAAGTTCTACTTTCCTCCCACTCACTTCTTTCGAGAGAAACTTCTTCTAGAAAGGATCCATCTTAGCAAAAAACTTGCCTTCGGATCTGTGATAGAAGGTGTACCCAACATTTTCTTTTGGGTATTCTATGAAGACACACTTCTCCGATTTGGGTTCGAGCTTATCGTGAAAACTTTTTCACATAAGCATCACAACTCCAAACTTTAAGAAACGATAGCTTAGGTTTATCGCTAAACCATAGTTCATACGGTGTCATCTCAACGGATTTAGATGGTGCCCTATTAAACGTGAATGCAGCTGTCTCTAATGCATAAACCCAAAACGATAGTGGTAAATCGGTAAGATACATCATAGATCGCACCATATCCAATAAAGTGCGGTTACGACGCTCGACACACCATTATGCTGTGGTGTTCCAGTGGCGTGAGTAGTGAAACTATTTCACATTGTTTTAATCAAGGCCAAACTCAGAACTCAAATATTCGCCTCGCGATCAGATCGCAGAAACTTTATTTTCTTGTTACGATGATTCTTCACTTCACTCTGAAATTCTTTGAACTTTTCAAATGTTTCAGACTTGTGTTTCATCAAGTAGATATACCCATATCTGCTCAAATCATCTGTGAAGGTCAAGAATAACGATATTTGCCGTGAGCTTTAACACTCATCGGACCGCATACATCAAGATGTATTATTTCCAAGAAGTCATTTGCTCGCTCCATTGTTCCGAGAACGAGTCTTTAGTCATCTTGCCCATAAGGCATGGTTCGCAAGCATCAAGTGATTCATAATCAAGTGATTCAAAAATCCCATCAAGATGGAGTTTCTTCATGCGCTTTACACCAATATGACCTCAACGGCAATGCCACAAATAAGTTGCACTATCATTATTAACTTTGCATCTTTTGGCATCAATATTATGAATATGTGTATTACTACGATCGAGATCCAACAAACTAATTTTATTGGGTGTATGACCATTGAAGGTTTTATTCATTTAAATGTAACAACAATTATTCTTTGACTTTAAATGAATAACCGCTTTGAAAACTATTTTCATTGGGTGTATGACCATCAAGGTTTTATTCATTTAAACAGAACAACAATTATTCTTTGACTTTAAATGAATAACCGCTTTTCAATAAACATGATCAAATCATATTCATGCTCAACGCAAACACCAAATAACATTTATTTAGGTTTAACACTAATCCCGAAGTATAGGAGTGCGATGATGATCATATCAATCTTGGAACTACTTCCAACACTCATCGCCACTTCCCTTCAACTAGTTTCGCTCATTCTGCAACTCCTGCTTCAAGTTACTACTCTTAGCAACCGAACCAGTATCAAATACCGAGGGGTTACTATAAACACTAGTAAAATACACATCAATAATCAGATATCAAATATACCTTTGTTCACTTTGCCATCCTTCTTATCCACCAAATACTTGGGGTAGTTCCGCTTCTAGTGACCAGTTCCATTGCAACAAAAGCACTTAGTCTCGTGCTTAGGTCCGACTTGGGCTTCTTCACTCGAGCAGCAACTTGCTTGCCGCTCTTCTTGAAGTTCCCTTCTTCCCTTTGCCCTTTTCCTTGAGACTAGTGGTCTTGTCAATCATCAACACTTGATGTTTTTCTTGATTTCTACCTTCACCGATTTTAGCATCGCAAGAGCTTGAGAATCCTTTTCGCATCCCTTGCATACTATAGTTCATCACGAAGTTCTACTAACTTAGTGATGGTGACTAGAGAATTCTGTCAATCACTATCTTATCCGAAGATTAACTCCCACTTGATTCAAGCGATTGAAGTACTCGCATAATCTGAGCACATGCTCACTAGTTGAGCGATTCTCTCCATCTTTTAGCTATAGAACTTGTTGAAGACTTCATATCTCTCAACTCGGTATTTGCTTGAAATATTAACTTCAACTCCTGAACATCTCATATGGTCCATGACGCTCAAAACGCCTTTGAAGTCCCGATTCTAAGCCGCTACATGGTGCACTAAACTATCAAGTAGTCATCATATTGAGCTAGCCAAACGCTCATAACGCTCAGATCCGCTCATATTGAGCTAGCCAAACGCTCATAACGCCCGTGATCCGCTTCCTGCAATAGGTCTGTCACCTAGCGTGCATTAAGGACATAATTCTTCACAGCAGCAATGAGGATAAACCTCAGATCACGGATCCAATCCGCATCATTGCTACTAACATCTTTCAATACAATTTTCTAGGAACATATCAAAACAAACATATAAAAGCATAGGGAAGCAACAACGCGAGCTATTGATCTACAACATAATTTGCAAAATACTACCAGACTAAGTTCATGATAAATTAAAGTTTAATTAATCATATTAAAAACCTCCCACTTAGATGACATCTCTAGTCATCTAAGTGATTACGTGATCCAAATCAACTAAACCATGTCCGATCATCACGTGAGATGGAGTAGTTTCAATGGTGAACATCACTATGTTGATCATATTCACTATATGATTCACGCCGACCTTCGGTCTCCGTGTTCCGAGGCCATATCTGTTATATGCTAGGCTCATCAAGTTTAACCTGAGTATTCCACGCATAAAATGTTTTGCACCCGCTGTAGATGGACGAGAACTTATCACACCCGATCATCACGTGGTGTCCGGGTACTACTTAACTTTGGCAACGGTGCATACTCGTGGAGAACACTTCTTGATAATTTTAGTGAGAGATCATCTTATAATGCTACCGCCAATCAAAGCAAGATAAGATGCATAAAGGATAAACATCACATGCAATCAATATAAGTGATATGATATGGTCATCATCATCTTGTGCTTGTGATTCCATCGCCAAGCACCGCCATGATCACCATCGCCACCGCGCCGACACCTTGATCTCCATCGTAGCATCGTTGTCGCCTCGCCAACTATTGCTTCTACGACTATCGCTACTCCTTAGTGATAAAGTAAAGCAATTACATGGCGCTTGCATTTCATACAATAAAGCGACAACCATATGGCTCCTGCCAGCTGTCGATAACTCGTTACAAAACATGATCATCTCATACAATAAAATATAGCATCACGCCTTGACCATATCACATCACAACATGCCCTGCAAAAACAAGTTAGACGCCCTCTACTTTGTTGTTGCAAGTTTTACGTGGCTGCTACGGGCTGAGCAAGAACCGCTTTACCTACGCATCAAAACCACAACGATAGTTTGTCAAATAGACTCTGCTTTAACCTTCTCAAGGACCGGCGAGTCATACTCGGTTCAACTAAAGTGAGAGAGACAGACACCGCCGTCACCTTTAAGCAACGAAAGTGCTCGAGCGGTGAAACCAGTCTCGCGTGAAGCGCACGCTGTAATGTCGGTCCGGCCGCTTCATCTCACAATACCGCTGAACCAAAGTATGACATGCCGGTAGGCAAGATGACTTGTATCGCCCACAACTCACTTGTGTTCTACTCGTGCACATGACATCAACGCATAAAACCAGGCTCGATGCCACTGCTGGGGAACGAGTAATTTCAAAAATTTTCCTACGAACACGCAAGACCATGGTGATGGCATAGCAAAGAGAGGGGAGAGTGTCCGTCCACGCACTCAGAGACCGAAAGCGAAGCGCTATAACAACGCTGTTGATGTAGTCGACGCCTTCACGATCCGACCGATCCAAGCACCGAACGACGGCACCTCCGAAGTTCTCGCACAAGCTCAGCTCGATGACGATCCCCTGACTCGATCCAGCAAAGTGTCGGGATGAGTTCCACAAGACGATGGCGCAGGACGATGTTGATGCTCCACCGACGCAGGGCTTCGCTTAAGCTCCGCGACGATATGACTTCTCCGCGCAGGGCTTCACTTAAGCTCCGCGACGATATGACCGGTGGAATATGGTGGAGGGGGCACCGACACGGCTAAGGAACGATCCAGAGATCAACTTGTGTGTCATGGGGTGCCCCTGCGCCTCGTGATATAAAGGAGCAAGGAGGAGGTGGCCGCCCTAGGAGGAGGGCGCCAAGGGGAGTCCTACTCCCACCGGAGTAGGACTCCTTCTTTCCTAGTCCAACTAGGAGAAGGGGAAAGGGGGAAGTGGAGAAGGAAGGAGAGGGGCTGCGCCCAAACCCCTTGTCCACCCGACTGGGCTTGGGAGGGCGCACGCCACCTCCTGCTCCTTCCCACTAAGGCCCATTAAGGCCCAATACTTTTCCCTGTATTCCTGTAACTCCCCGGCATTCAAAATACCCAATCACTCGAACCTTCCGAACTCCGAATATAGTCGCCCAATATATCGATCTTTACGCCTCGACCATTTCGAGACTCTCGCCATGTTCCCGATCTCATCCGGGACTCAACTCCTTCGTACATCAAAACTCATAAACTCATAATATAACCGCCATCGAAACCTTGTTGCATGGACCTCTACGGGTTCGAGAACTATGTAGACATGACCTAGAACTATTCTTGGTCAATAACCAATAGCGGAACCTGGATGCCCATATTGGTTCCTACATATTCTACGAAGATCTTTATCGGTCAAACCGCATAACAACATACTTTGTTCCTTTGTCATCGGTATGTTACTTGCCCGAGATTCGATCGCCGTATCCAATACCTAGTTCAATCTCGCTATCGCAAGTCTCTTTACTCGCTCCGAATACATCATCTCATAACTAACTCATTAGTTACAATGCTTGCAAGGCTTAGGTGATGAGTATTACCGAGAAGGCCCAGATACCTCTCCACAATCGGAGTGACAAAACCTAATCTCAAATACGCCAACCCAACATGTACCTTTGGAGACACCTGTAGTAATTCCTTTATAATCACCCAGCTATTGCTGTGACGCTTGGTAGCACCCAAAGTGTTCCTCCGTAAACGGAGTTGCATAATCTCATAGTTACAGAACATGTATAAGTCATGAAGAAAGCAATAGCAACATACTAAACGATCATGTGCTAGGCTAACGGAATGGGTCATGTCAATCACATCATTCTCCTAATGATGTGATCCCATTAATCAAATGACAACTCATGTCTATGGTTAGAAACTTAACCATCTTTGATTCAACGAGCTAGTCAAGTAGAGGCATACTAGTGACACTATGTTTGTCTATGTATTCACACATGTATTATGTTTCCGGTTAATACAATTCTAGCATGAATAATAAACATTTATCATGAAATAAGGAAATAAATAATAACTTTATTATTGCCTCTAGGGCATATTTCCTTCATTTGTGCAAGAGAGAGAGGAGACGGTAGTTGGGGTTGTCTGATTGTAAACAAATGAATAATGTCAGTCTGGGATGGAGACGAAAAGGAGACCGCAACAAATGTTGTGTCTACAGGAGAGAGAGAGAGAGAGAGAGAGAGAGAGAGTAATTTTAGTGGTATGAGTCATATGTAGAGACATATAGGGTGTGTGAGAGAATCCCATAGAGAGAAAGACAAAGTGAAAGACGAGTGGATACTGTGTGTGTGGCGGTGAAAAGAAAGCTTAGGTACCGAGTACCGTGAGAACAAGAGAGACGTGAGAGATAATGAAACCGTGTAATGTATAATGATAGGGAGAGTGTGACACTTCTCAAGGAGACGCCGAGAGACCATGTTTGCAGGATAGGAGAAACATGAAGTAAGCGTATGGGTGAGCTGGAGAAAAGAGAGTGATAGCTACCTGAAGGAGCATGCATGCGAGAGAGATGGGCGTGAAAGGAGGAACCAAAAGGATTCAAATATTTGAATTCGAGATGATGATACATGTAATCCATACTCAACCCAAAATTGATGTATCAAACATGCATACTCATATGAATTCACGACATCTATGTTATTTAATATGTAGGTATTACTGATCCATACATTTTAGTAGAACATAATTTGGTTAAAAAATTCAATTCAACCTTAAGATTTCTAGATCGTTGTATTTGTAAATCATATTATACATATAAAGGAGCAGAATTTTGTTGTAATTTTGAAAGTATATATAAAAAATGATGTATATAGAATGTAATTCCAATTGAAAATGGATTCACTCAAAAAATAGAATACAAACGGGATTCGATTGAGTTGGCACGTAAACGTGCACTCTGCAAAATTTGAACGGCGAGGAAAGTCGCAGAATCGCTCAAACCAAAATCTGAGATGGAAATCACTACCGCCTATCCTCGCCACACAAAGCCTATCTCGCTGGATTTCTATAGGTTTCGATAGGGTAGGTTTGTAATTTCACCCAAACATGACGAACCGCCTCATACCCGGATTCATACACGGGGGCCAAAACACAAGGTGTCTCGGTCAAATCGACTCCTCCTCGATTCATATTCATACACGGTGCGCTAAAAACAAACTCTCACAAGAAATATTCGTGTATGCAAGATTACCGCCCTATCCCCAACCGACTAATGTTGTTGGATGTAGTAGAAATTTGAAACGGGGCTAAGTTTGTAAATTTCTCGCATTTGAGATAAACGCCTCAATACATGGTTCCCCTTCCTCTCTACCTCCCTTTTCCCTATTCAGACCGTGGCGCCAAAACACCCTCTCCACCCCACCTCCTCCGCTCTGCCGTCCGCCACCCCATCCACCGCCGCCCTCCTCCACCATGCCGAGCTGATACCCCGACGCCGCCGGCCCATTACAAGAGATCGACTTCTCTCATCCACACCTTCGACCGGATCTTTGCATCCCGCCCTCTCGCTTCATCCCCGCCGCCGTCCACCTTGTCGGAGCCGCCTCCTACAACCGCCTTCGCCCACCGCGCCTCGCCGCCACCGTGATACCCTCCTAGATCTACTTCATGCCACCGACAGCCATCTCTACCGCAGCACCATCAAATTTCAGCAGACATGACACGGCGCCGCACTGAGGCGGTACTTTTCAGATTCGCTCAACTTATTTATCGCAACAAGAAAATAGATCGCCACCGCTTACTCGATTTCTTGTCTTGGTTGCTGTTGCCTTTGTCCGTTTGCACCTTCAGATCCGCCATGGCACGCCAACACTATACTCCCAATGCTTATGGTTTTCCCTTTATATTCCACACTAGTTAAATCACAGAGACTAAATTTCAAAATTGGGTCACGATTTTTCAGAGCCTCCTGAGTTCGCCGGCGATCAAGGGGCTCTGGTGGTTGGGGCCTCACGAACAAAGAAAACTCGACGCGGTGGGGGTTGGGGCACGGTGGGGGTGGGGGTGGCGGAGGAAAACAAAGGTGGGGGCCGTGGTCTGCCGGGCGTCTGCAAGGTGTTCTCAGATGGGAAGAATCAGACGAGGAAGAAGAAGGGTTAGGAGACGAGGATCTTCATCCAACCGCCTGAAATGGTCGAGACAGCGGGAGTTGCATTCTTAATCCGCCTGTTCATCATGTGGGCACCGCGCAACCAACATTTTATTATCCAAAATCTGCTTGCTCTTCTTTACCATGTTCCTCTTCCGTTTTTCTTAATATGTATTGTTTTAAATACAAGTCTTTGTATAGATTCCACCATGGACTACATATGGAGCAAAATGAGTGAATCTACACTCTAAAATGTATCTCGATACATCTCAGATGTGATCCATAGTGGAAATCTCTACCAAGACTTATATTTTGGAACGGAGGAGTATGCTAGTAGTACAAGATGTTCCTTGTAATCAAGATGAGCAGGACATTTGCAAAGGTAGAGGTCTATACTGGTCGGTTGTGATGGAGACTTTGAGCCTCTTTGATTCAGAGGATCTTGTAAACATAGGAATAGGATTTGTAGTGGCCTGCCCACTTGAATCCTATAAGAATAGCAAGGAAATGCGGAGTTGTGTCGCCTTTGAGAGTTACACTGATATTAACAAGATTACACCTTCACTTGAAGAGAGCTGGTATCCGGCCTTTCTAGCCGCATCGGCAATACTAGCACATATATTCCAAAGAAGTTCCACTTTGCTGATTTTACTCGATGCTTAAGGTTTTCCCGTTATATCTACACTATGATCCGTGTAGCTGCTTTGTGTCGCACTAGCAGCAGTCCACTCTTGAAGCTAAACACTCGCAATGACTTACAAAATTGGCACCAAGGCATTGAGTGCCATTCTCGATGCAATGAAACTCATACGCCCCCAATTGCTGATTCTTGTTCGAATATGATCCTAATGACTATTCTAACCTCGAGGAGTCAAAGCTAGATGGCATGTCATGTTCACCCATCAAGGCGCCTGTTCTAATTTGGCAATGCTTTATTGATTGCGGGTATCTTGCATATGTTGTCTTGCATTTCCTCTACTTTGTTGCACCGCCATCTGCTTAGTTTACTCATCATATATGTCGAGATGCCATGCCCATCCATTATCAATACATATTCCATCTCGTCATCATACCATGTTTTTCCACTCAAATGTTGTTCTTGTGCATCGACATCAAAAGGAAGAGGGTTATTGCGAACCTCAAGGAGCACCAAAGAAAGTCCTTGAAAACGTGGTGGTGCCGAGAAATCGACAAGACCCCACTTATATTGGCTGTACAACCAAAGGACACAAAACGTAGGACCGACTCCAGCAGACTGCACTCCATACTTCACCGCCACACCACTAGCCCCACCACACAGACCTGCACTCCAAAGAAAAGGTATACCGATTTCATTTGCCATAGCACCAGCTGTACCACGTAAAAATCCCACTCCAAAGAAAAAGTACAAAGAAGTCCACCGTCGAAGACCTATCCCAACCGCAGAGACGACCAATTCCTCGCAGATTGGAACCCCATTCCATTTATTCCCGGTTTAAAAGACAATGCTTTCAATGTTGTTAGGGACTACGTATATATTCCCATCATGGGAAGATTATAGTGAAGACAAACACCATTTTTACATATTCCCGTCCAACTTACGTGTAAGTGCTATTATTCATGGTTATTATTTTCCTGTCGCTGATTGAACACATCAATGATTTACATTACATTGTTGTAACTAGGCGAGGGTCAATCGATATTCATGACGAGCAAAGCTTGCTTGTGCTTTTCAAGGAAGCATTGCAACAAGATCGGTGTTACCGAGGAAATCACACTTTGATGGCAAGTCTATAAACGAATTTCCGTGAAGTCTCCTGTATAAATTTAGAAGACATTGAATGGAAAACCTTGTTATGCAATCGTCTCGCTCCTGTGATGAGGTATCGCTCTATGAAATCACATGACAATTTGAACTTCTACTTTTCCGCATGTGCCTTATGGATCTTTTTGCAGGAAATCTGCTCAAGAAGAATTCGGTTTGAAAAGAACGACGGGATATCGCAAATATGCTGCCCGCTGCTTTGCTCTTGTTAGTACCGTTGTCCCAGATCACTGACTTGCATACATACCTGGTTCATTATGTGACAGCAGTATGCATGATAGCTTGCTTATCAATTGTTCGCCCAAATTATCTGATCCAGATGAATGGTTACATTAGTGTAGAATATATCCAATACCAATGGTTTTTAGCTCTACATTGTTCTTGTAAGTACATGCTGTCCTTTATCGCTGTACTTATAATGACAGTAGTTGTTCATGTACCATCACCGCAGCTTATTTTCCTTGCCTCCATTTTCTACACATCGATCTATATTTACTCTACCATAAGGTTGGTAATCAAGAAGTTTAGTTGTGCATTGCTCTTGGCTGTACCTTTTGCCTGTATCGTTGCACTTACATTTATAGCTACTTGGTTATGTAGCATCACTCTTCATCTTATCTTAAATATTCTCTATTTTTTCATATATTATCACATCTATATTTACTCTTAACAAAATGTAGAATAAAGGCAATGCTTTTGAAGAAGATTCTGTGGTAAACTTTTGAATTGCCCCCCCCCCATCAGCATGGACAAGGCCTTTATAGAGCCTGTCTTCACCAATAATGTAAGTTTGTCCATCTCAGGCCTTCAAACTTTGTTGTATATATTTGGTTAGGCATGACTGCAACAGATGTTTATTTTTTGGTGTTTGCATCAAATTGCTTATTTAAAGTTTATTATGTAGTTCATAAACAAAAGTTTGTCCTTTCTCAATTTAAGTTTTCAGTAGTACAACCAAGTTCCTTTTTCATACCATGTAAATTAAACTATACAGAGCAAGTGATCTTCTTTTGCACTACATGTATGCTTCTGTTCTTCATCCATAATCCAGTTGGTGTGGTGAACCTACCCACTACAAAGACAATGTCATATTCTGCAATGTCTTAACTATGAACAATGTCATATCATTCTACTATTAATTAAACCATCTCTTTATTTGCCAATCTGAAATGGTATAAATTGACAGCACACTAACCATTGATACTTATGAGTTCTTGATCCAGAATCCAAGGTTGTCGTGAAGCTGCCAACTCCTTCACAATGTCATTTCCTGCCATGTCTTGACCTAACAATACCATATTATGTTAATGCAATTTTAAACTGTGTCACTTTATTCGTCAAGAAGAAATGAGATGAATTGTAAGCACCGATATTTTTACGCAAAACCCGCATCCGCCTCGCTTGTTTATCTTTCGTGAGTGAGGAAGATATAAGTGTTGAACAAGTGCGCCTCATCATCTTGCTCACCGCTTATGCTTGAGTTTCAAAGAGGCTAACCTTTCTTGAACTCTATTGAAGTGATGTCGGTTTTGTATATTATTTTGTTAGCGTGTTTATTTGCAATCGTGGCATCTTTGATGCCCAAAGGTATGTAATCGCTTGTCCGCTTGTGCTTTATTATCATAGTGGTGAACTTTGATTCCCAAAGGATGTAATATGTCCGAATTTCTTTATTGTATAGTCTATGTTTTTTCTTATTCACGATGCTGCAGTTATTTTACTTTATATATATCATGTCTTTGCAAGAAACCGCCAAACCATAAAATTACGGTACATAATCGTCATCATGCAATCACGATGTAGGTTGGGCTCCAAACATGCCGAATAGCTTCACGGCCGGCAGCAGCTCGAAATGAACCCCAGCCCATGATTGTGCGAATCAAATCACGGGCTTTTAACAACAGCCAAAATTGTCTCGGTCCTTGTTTGGCCCATCAGACATCGGCCGAAAGGTGTCGGATGCAAATCGGTCGTAGTTAGGCTCAAATATATGACGGCTTTTAACAGTCAAATTAATATAGGGCCGAATGTTAAACAGCCCTTAATGGCCAAAACTAATATCGTGTCAATTACTAAGTGGGCCTAAAAGCATAGTGTCCAATTGACGGACCGAATTTTATATGGGCCATAATTGAGCCCAAAGCCTCTTAAAGGGCGGACCGATCCGGGCCGTAATTTGGCCCGTAACGTGGTAGGCTTATAATGGGCCAGATCTCATATGGGCCACTTTAGGCCCGGAACGCAAGCAGGCCATTAATGGATCGATGAAATATACCGACATTTGGCCCAAAACTTGGCAGCCGCTTAACGGGCCGCCTACTAGGGTCCTCAAAATCTTGTGGGTTTCACAAATGGGCCGCCCATTAATGTCGGCGAAATTGTGGGCCTTTAGTCAATAACCCATTATGATCCACAAGAATCTTGTGGGCCTTTACCCGGCCACCCATTATGGCACACAAAATCTTGTGGGTTTTAGTCGGTCGCCCATTATGGCTCGCAAAATCTTGTGGGTTTTACCAGGTCGGCCCATTATGGCCCGCAAAACTGTGGGCCTTTAGTCGGGCCGCCCATTATGGTCCGCAAAATCTTGTGGGCCTTTAGCTGGGCCGACCCATTATGGTCCAAGAAACTTGTGGGCCTTTAATTGGGCCGCCCAATTAAACTTGATGGGCTCGCCCACGTGTCAACATATCATAGGCGCCTCGCCCATTGGATGAGTGACACTGTGCCAACGCGACCGACATCGCAGTCCTCCAGCCAATGATGATTTTACACATGGAAAATCCCCATTGGTCGGGTCGTTAACGGGTTGTCGGATCCAAACCCGAATTCGATAGCTTAACGGCGCTCGTTACGGCGGATGCCACATGTCGGTCACCCTTGACGAAAGCACTTTTGTGATGCGCGATTTATCGTCATGGAAGTGGACACTTCCGTGATGATAATTTTGTTAATGTCATGGAACACTTCTACGACAAAGACAGTATGACTATCTTGATTCTCATTATAAATTTGTCATGGATGTACATGCATGATGTAAAACACGCCCATCCGTGACAAACACATATCATCACGGAAGTGTATTTTTTTGTAGTGGAGCAACAAGTATAATCATATCTCAAGCATAGTTGTCTAGCATACCACTTCAATATATGAATTTAATCCCATAATAGTTTCTTTTGAGTCAAGCGATAATCCCTAAAGTATTCACGCTGATCCAATGTGACTCCCATTACATAAATGAATGGGGTTTTCCTGTGATTATTAAAGTGGTACATAATATCTTTCACATAACCAGCATCGAGGGTTTTAGGAGGTTCCCCATCTCCATGAGTAGCAAGTACACCTAATTTTTTGGTATTTCTTGTTCCATATCCATAACTAAAGATAGAGAACAACTAAGAACAGCAAATAAAATTACTTAGTGATAAAGCAAACAAGCACACACGAGAATATTCACCCCACGCTATTGTCACTGCAAGAACGCGCCGTAAAAAAGGTCTTGATAACCCACAAGTATAGGGGATCAATTGTAGCCTCTTTGATAAGTAAGAGTGTCGAACCCAACGAGGAGCTAAAGGTAGAACAAATATTCCCTAAAGTTCTATCGACCATCGACACATCTCACGCATCGCTGACGCTCGCTTTACCTAGAACAAGTATGAAACTATAAGTACTTTTGTAGGTGTTGTTGATAGGTTTGCAAGATAATAAAGAGCGATAAATAAAAGGTAGGGGCTGTTTATATAAATAAGAAATAAATTAAATATAGCTAGTGTGGAAAAGTGGTGGTAGAGTTGCGTAAATTGTCCCAAGCAATCGACTACTTTACTAGACCGATAGCAAGTTTTATGGGAGAGTCCAATCGCTAGCATGTCATCCCCCTGAGTTGGCATTCTATGCACATATGATTGAACTATTAGCAAGCATCCGCAACTACTAACGCTCATTAAGGTAAAACCCAACCATAGTATTAAGTTATATTGGTCTTCCTTCAACTCCGTATGCATCAATTTCTATGCTAGGTTGAAGCTCTCGCCACTCTGCCCTTCAATACATAGTCCTATCAACATACAACTAACCCTATGGTGTGATCCACGCTACCATATGATGGGCACCAAAGGACAACAACATAACCACAAGCAAATTAAATCAATCATAGCAATTCATCAACCACCCGATAGGACAAACGAAAATCTACTCGACATCATAGGATAGCAACACATCATTGGATAATAATATGAAGCATAAAGCACCATGTTCAAGTAGAGGGTACAGCGGGTTGCGGAGAGTGGACCACTCAGATAGAGGGGAAGGTGATGGAGATGTTGGTGAAGATGGCGGAGGTGTTGGTGAAGATCGCGTGATGATGATGGTGGCCACAGAAGTGTTCCGCGCCACCGGAGGAGAGGGGAGAGGGCCCCTCTTCCTCTTCTTTCTTCCTTGACCTCCTACCTAGATGGTAGAAGGGTTTCCCTCCGTCCTTGGCCTCCATGGCATGGGAGGGCGATAGCCCTCCGAGATTGGATCTGCCTCTCTGCTTCTTCTCCTCCTTCCTCCTTTCACCGCTTCAGAGTATATATGGAGATCCAGAATCTCGATTGGACTGAAAGTCACTGTGGTTTTTAACCAAAAATAGCTTTCTTGTGGTCAAGAAGGCATCAACTGCCTTACGGGGCCACGAGGTCAGGCGCGCTTCGCCTCGTGCTCACCTCGCACTGCCTCGCATGGATTTTTCTTTCGAATTCTCCAAATATTCCAAAAATATTCTCTGTCTGCTTTTATCCCGCTTGGATTCCGCTTGATATGGGGTTTCA
Organism: Aegilops longissima; assembly: GCA_021605205.1. Lineage (NCBI taxonomy): Eukaryota > Viridiplantae > Streptophyta > Magnoliopsida > Poales > Poaceae > Aegilops > Aegilops longissima. Next base: position 6,040 of record JAHIAM010001384.1, on the reverse strand, counting down.
GGAAATATAAAACATGCAACAAACAGAACCGCATTGGGCAATCGGATCAATATGTTAGTCTCAAAAATAATATAAAAGTTGCCAAAAGTATATGAAAGTTGAATAATATTGGCATGGAACAATGAAAAATTATAGATACGACGGAGACGATTCGTGTCCCTTGGGAGCCTCCACAAGATTGTGGAGTTGAACCAAGGAGTTTGTAAGGGCAAGGAGATCGCTTACTGTGAAGATCTACCCGAGTGAGGCAAATCCTTCGGGCGGGCCATGGTGGATAGACAAGGTTGCTTCTTCGTGGACCTTTGTGGGTGGAGCCTCCGTGGACTCAAGGCAACCGCTACCCTTCGTGGGTTGAAGTCTCCATCAACGTGATGTATGATAGCACCACCTATCGGAACCACGGATAAAAAATCTCCGTGTCAACATTGCTTGCTCCTCAACTCCTTGATACGCCTCCAACGATCTATAATTTTTACCGCTCCATGTATTATACTATCTGTTTTGGATGTTTATGGGCTTTATTAAACACTTTTATATTATTTTGGGACTAACCTATTAACCCGAGCCCAATGCCAGTTGCTTTTTCCCTTGTTTCAAAGGTTTTGCGTAAAAGGAATATCAAATGGAGTCCAAACGGAATGAAACCTTCGGGAGAGTTATTTTGGAACGGAAGCAATCCAAGACTTGGGGTGTATGTAAGGGAAGAACGAGAAGGCACGAGGTGGGGGCGCGCCACACCCCCGGGCGCGCCTCCACCCTCGGGCCCTTTGTGGCTCTCCTGACGGATTTCTTCCTCCTATATATACCAATATACCTCAAACCATCGGGAACAGAATAGATCGGAGTTCCGCTACCGCAAGCCTCAGAGCTACCAAAACCAATCGGACCCCTGCTCCGCACTCACGGAGGGGGATCCTCACCGCTGGCCATCTTCATCATCCCGCGCTCTCCATGACGAGGAGAGGAGTAGTTCACCCTGGATCGAGGGTATGTACCAAGAGCTATGTGTTTGATCTCTCTCTCTCTCTCTCTCTCTCTCTCTCGTGTTCTTGAGGTGATACGATCTTGAAGTATCGCGAGCTTTTCTATTATAGTTGATCTTATGATGTTTCTCCCCATCTACTCTCTTGTAATGGACTGAGTTTTCCTTTGAAGTTATCTTATCGATTGAGTCTTTAAGGATTTGAGAACACTTGATGTATGTCTTGCCGTGCTTATCTGTGGTGACAATTGATATCATGTGATTCACTTGATTTATGTTTTGGTGATCAACTTCATGGTTCTCGCCCATGAACCTATGCATAGGGATTGGCACATGTTTTCGCCTCACTCACCGGTAGAAACTTTGGGGCACTCTTTGAAGTACTTTGTGTTGGTTGAATAGATGAATCTGAGATTTTGTGATGCATATCGATAATCATTCCCACTGGATACTTGAGGTGACAATGGAGTATCTAGGTGACATTAGGTTTTGGTTGATTTGTGTCTTAAGGTGTTATTCTAGTAAGAACTCTATGATAGATCGAACGGAAATAATAGCTTGCGTTATTTTTACTACGGACTCTTGAATAGATCGATCCAAAGAATAACTTTGAGGTGGTTTCATACCCTACCATAATCTCTTCGCTTTGTTCTCCGCTATTAGTGACTTTGGAGTGACTTTTGTTGCATGTTGAGGGATAGTTATATGATCCAATTATGTTATTATTGTTGAGAGAACTTGCACTAGTGAAAGTATGAACCCTAGGCCTTGTTTCAACGCATTGCAATACCGCTTGTGCTCACTTTTACCATTAGTTACCTTGCTGTTTTTATATTTTCAGATTACAAAAACCTATATCTACCATCCATATTGCACTTGTATCACCATCTCTTTGTCAACTAGTGCACCTATACAATTTACCATTGTATTGGGTGTGTTGGGGACACAAGAGACTTTTGTTATTTGGTTGCGTGGTTGCTTGAGAGACCATCTTCATCCAACGCCCCCACGGATTGATAAACCTTAGGTCATCCACTTGACGGAAATTTGCTACTGCCCTACAAACCTCTCGCACTTGAGGCCCAACAACGCTCATAAGAAGAAGTGTAGCGACTGCAGACCCAATGGATCAAGTCTTCGGTTGCTCGTCATCCCCGATCAGTAATGCCGACACCACACAAGATTTCAAGGATTTATAGCAGAGTAGCAATCACACACTTATTACATCGTTGTCCACAAGGAACTGATACAATAATATGGCTTAAGGCCATCTAATAATAACAAGCGGAAGGCTTGGAAGATAAGCGAGTCCATCAACTCCAACGGCATCACCGAGTATAGAACCATGACCTAACACCTTACTCGTCACGTTCAAAAGTCTGCAACGTGAAAAGTTGCAGCCCAAAACGGTCAAGACATGGAATATGCTGGCAATGTAACACATAAGAGCAATGAATGAATAAGCCTACACTACATGCATATATGGCAGGTGGAAGGCTCTACGGTTACATTTGCATAAAGCTGATTTTTCCCTACATCAAAGGAATAATTTTATTTAACTATCATGGTGGTTGTTAAACATTGAGAATGGTTGACAACATCCTCAATCCCAATTAAAAAGTACTCATCAAAACCCAATAACTTTTATTTAGAAGTAACATGTTGAGATTCACATGATATTCAATTACAGGATACTCAAATTGTCCATAACCGGGGACGGCTATTCATGATTAGTTTATACACTCGCAGAGGTTTGGCATGACTTTTCCCACAAGACTCGACGCCTCCGCTTGGTTCTCGTGACTACATGGTGTTTGAGAAACGGATGACCGAGACATAGTCTTTCAAGCGCTTAGCACCTTACATGTGGGTAGACCATACCAACCTACATCCCCTACATCAGCTAGCCTACCCGTAAGAGTTCGCACGACTTAGTCAACTACGCCAGAGCCCATAATTGGCTTGTGGCTGCACACGAAGTTTCAGCTTGAATAATCTTATGATCCCTTGGAGCCTGGGTGGCGGTCCGTAGAAATACAGCAAGTCCTCGATGGAAACTAGTGCCTCAATCCACCTGTATGTGTGTTTAGGTTGCCACCTTAGATAAACCATTAATTAACAATCTCACATCTGCTATGGATATTCACTCACCCAATCCACGCCTACTAGCATAGCATGGCATGAACAAGCAAACGAGAAGTAACTCCCAAGGTTTCATAAGTAAAACAGGTAATAGGTGCTACTCAATCTACTTCCCAAACCCACAATTTAATTAGATCCTAATCATGCAAGTGTTTGAGGAATAGATCTAATGCATAAAAACTGGGTATGAGAAGAGTATGATCAGTGTTACTTGCCTTGTCGATGATCCGCGAGTCCTAGAGATTCAAGTAACAAGCGGCGACCGGGTGATCTAACGCAGACAAACAACAAGCATACAATAAGTACTCATCTAATGCACAGGAAATCTCGAATAAAAGATCTAACCAAAAGTTCAACTTAAGAACCCTCGTTGCAAAGAATCGAATCAAATAAACTCCGAAAGTCGAAACTCGAGGAGAACGATCTTGCTAAGCAATCTGAAATTAGGTCAAAATTTCACAGTGGCAAAACTCGTGAAAGTAGGTAGTCGGAACGGTGTTTCATATTTAAACTCCGCGCTTGAATCACCCGATTCATAAACGAGCGTGAAATAAAACAGTTTTGAAAATCGGATCCAAATCAAATCAGAAAATAACGGATTAAACCGATTAAAAGTAAAACGACGAACGGTTTAAATAGAAGACGTTCATTATCAGAACTAATCCAACGAACGTTGTTTATTGAAACGAACGGTTCGGTGAACGCCATAAATAAGAAAACCGAAAAAATAAAACTAATCTAGTTTTTTAAAAACCAAACACATTTTTTTTAAATAAAACCGGATCGGTTCAAGGGGAAACCGGATCGGGCGCGGGCTACTCCGTGATCTCGACGGCGAGGCTCAGCGGGTCCGCGGGTCCGGGCAAGGGGCGTGCGGGTCCGGGCGAGGGGCGCGGCCAAGGCGATGACCATGGGCGGCGCCTCGGCTTGGGGGCGCGGTGGCGGGCGGGGCGGGGTGAGGTGAGAGAGGGGGGGGCGGTTATAAGGGGGGGAGAGGGGCTTGGGAAGGGGGCAGGAGGCTGGGTCATGCGGACTCCTCGGCGACGGCGATGGCGGGCGGCGGCGGAGTCCGCCGGGCAAGCGCGAGGGGAGGAGGAGGGAGGCTGGGCCGGGCGCCGGGCCTGGGCCTGGCTCAATGGCCGGCCGGGCTACTCGCCTAGGGGGGAAGCGTTTTTTAAATTAAATTTAAACCAAATGAATTTAAAAAATACCAAATGAACTCCAAATTAAATAAAAATTTCCCACTCCTAAAATGAGTCTAACAAAATGAACTTTAAAAACAGCAAACATGCATAAATTTTAAATGCTCATTTTTGCCTAAGCAAAATAAATCTTCCAAAACCAAATTTGGTTTATTTATAATATCTTCATTTTTCCTAATTGTTTGGGAAAGTCATATTATTCCCTCTCAAATATTTTTATAGGAAAACTTATGAAGATAATTTAAATAAATCCAATGATCCTATTTTCAAAATTTGAGAAATCCCAAATATGAAAATTATGAAACTTCCAACTTTCTCCGAGGGTCCTTGAGTTGCGTGAAATTTTCTAGGATCGAAAAATGCGAGAAAATATGATATGCATGATGACTAATCGTATAACATTCCAAATTGAAAATTTGGGATGTTACAAACCTACCTCTTAAGATGAATCTCACCGAGATTCGGGTTGGCTAGAAAATAGGTGAGGTGGTCCTTAAGCAAAACTTCCTCTCTTTCCTAGGTGGCTTCATCCTCAGGGTGGTGGCTCCAATCGAACTTTGCAAAACTTGATAACCTTGCTGGGTAACTCTGCCGCATAATCGAGAATCTTAACCGGTTTTTCCTCATATGTCAAGTCATCCTTCACCGAATTGCTTCCAGCACTGGTTCTTAACGGTACCTCCGCTATCTCGGGTGACATTTCTTCAATCGAGAAACATGGAATACATCATGAACTCCCCCGATAGCTTCTCCGCAATTCCAACTTATACGCTAACTTCGCCCATGCGTTGCAAAATCTTATATGGTCCAACTAAACGGGTGCTAACTTTCCTTTAACTCCAAAACGCTTAACTCCTCAAGCGGGATACTCGAGATATACTGCTCCAACTTCATACTCAATCGCTGGCGCTTTGAATCGGCATAACTCTTCTGTCGACTGGCTACCTTGAGCCTCGCTCTCGAATCAACTTAACTTTCTGCTCAGACTTAATCAAATCTGGTCCAAACAACCGACGATCTCCAGCCGGCCCCATGACAATGGTGTCCTGCACCTTCTTCCATACAAAGCCTCGAAGGTGCCATCTTCAAGCTGGTTTGGTAATCTTATTGTAGGAAAATTTCTGCATACGGCAAATTATCATCCCAACTAGATCCATAATCTAGTGCACAAGCTCCAAAGATGTCTCCAAAATCTGATTGACTCTCTCGGTTTGTCCATCGGTCTGGGGTGGAAAGCTGATCAATTCCAATCGGGTTCCCAATGTTTCGTGTAACCGGGTTCCAAAATTTCAAGTAAACCGGGTTCCTCTCGTCGATACGATGCTCCTAACTCCATGTAAGCACACAATTCTGGTCATGTATATCTTTGCCAACTTAGCACTGCTATAGGTAGTCTTGATCGAATGAAATGAGCTACCTTGGTCAAACGATCGACTATGACCCAAATCGAGTCATATCCTGAACGGTCTTTGAAAACTCTGTGATGAAATCCATGCCTAGTTTATCCCACTTCCATTCGTATCGGCAATGGCTGAATAACTCGCTGGCTTCGATGTTCGCTTTTACTTTCTCGACATACGTCAGAAATCGCTACATACTCCGCAATATCCTTCTTCATTCCGTCCACCACCGAAAATATTCTTCAAATCCAAATACATCTTGGTATTTCGGTGAATCGAATAGGGTGAATCATGGGCTTCTTGTAAAATCAACT
>JAHIAM010001383.1:0-57854 GCA_021605205.1 Aegilops longissima | reverse complement strand
TGAGACGACGATGAGTCCTTTTGTACAATTTCCGAACAGACGTCTATGTAGGCCGAGGCACCTCTTCCTGTACCGTGGCAACCGTAAACTGCCTCTTCGCTTTTCCCTCTCAATTTGGAACTGATGTCGCACACTCTTCCTCCCTCCTCCATTTTCCTTCACCCTTCCTTCTAGCATTGTTCGATTGTCTTCTCCATGGAGGGAACAGGACTGAAACGAACCCATTATTCTTGCCCCAATCTGAAAGATGATGTGATGGAGGAACTCATTGACCTGTGTGATGTCATCACCTCGGCTAGCATGGCAGGTTCGTTCAAGACCATTCTCGACTCAACTAATACCATCATTACAAAGAACCCAAGGGTCCAGGAGCGGTTTGATCTCCCCTATCTTCTTCGTCATGACCATGCTCGCTCGCACACGGACGACAAAAGCCTCGCCTTGTGCAAGTTGATGCCGTTTGGTATTGATACGTGTGATGTTAAGATGTCATCGCTGAAGGGTAAGGCCTGGGCAGGGGCAAATGGAGATTGGGTTGTTTATATTGGGTACAACTGCGAGTGGGAACTTGTGAATGTGTACACTCATCAGCAGATTCCACTTCCAAAAATCTCAGAGTGCCCTGAGATTGAGCACACAGATGATCTACGTACGTTCAAATACGATCATCGTGACTATCGTCTACGGAAGGTAGCAATTTGTCGAGTTCCCAACCGCTCTTGGGATTACACAGACTATGAAGTTGTTTCTATCTCCGACAAGGTTGGTGCCGTCCTTACTTCCATGCCTCGATGGATATTGCTCAAAAATCAATTTCTGTACATGGATGAGTACTATGATGCAATTCAATACGAGCATCTTGTGTTTGCTGCCAGCACTCGTGGCACTATTTTTGCATGGAATCCTTATGGTTTCGGTACGTTTGTCTTCCACCATAATTATAATTGTTTCATACACATGCATACGGGTTAGCTAGTTTCCCTTTACTAATTAACCTTCTTGTGTTTCCAAGGTCCTGTGGACATTCCACCCCCTATACTTGAAAAATTTTATAACCAAGGGGGACATGACGATGGTTATGATCACGAGCATGAGGTGGAGCAGGACCTTGTCGGTGTCCTGGGAACGGGGGTACCCAGACTTGCCTGCCTGCGGCCCATGGCGTGGCTCCATCGACGGCCTAGTACGACCCAGGTTCAACACCAACCACTCAACACCCACGCGAGGTAGAAGACATGAAGACCTCCACGAGGGGCGGCCTCCTCAAGCTGGCTCCCGAGGAGCGGAGATCTCTATGCAAGGCTCACCTCGTGAGGTTCGGATGACGTGAGCCATGACGACCAAAGCCAGGCGGGCGCCAGCGGGCACAGTGTACCAGTTTCCTCTTTGGTGCTAACGAGGCAAGCGCATGCGCGGAGTCTCGAGGAATCAGCCAAAGGTTTCCATTCCGGTGCAACAAGACCAAGACCGCTAGGACGACAAGACGGAGGTCATCGTCGATCCCACCATGGCGTCACGACCAGAGGCTTTTGCAGGCGAAGACTACTTTTGTCAGGATAGCATGTACTAGCTGCCCCCCTTCGAATTTGGCTGATGTGGGATCCCTTCCCGCCTACATTTGGGAAGAGGACCAAGGCCACTATAAATAGGACCTAGCCACCACCATAGAGGGGGATGGATCATTCAGATCATCCTCACACCCACCAGCTCATCGAGCACAAGAACACCTCTCTTCCCGAGGTTGTTCTCCCACTGTACTAGTTCATCCTCAGCCCCTCAAGGCCAATCCACCACAAAGCAGTAGGGTTTTACACCGCAAGGTGGCCTGAACCTGGGTAAACTGCCGTGTCTCTTTTTCATTCAGTTCATCAAGCTAGGCCGTGAGATTAGTGAGCGGGCAGACTAGGGAGGACGAGTTCTTCGCACGCACCGCAGAGTTCGAACCTCTCAAGGGTCTGCGGAACCCGAAATCCGACATTTGGTGCGCCGGGTAGGGGTGCGTCGAAGTTCGGCCGCTCCATCCGCTGTGCTCCGCTGTTCGGCCCTCATGGTGGACGCTCCTCCATCGACTGGATCAATGCGGGCAGTCGGAAGGACCGAGGGCCTTCGAGCCTTCACCCCCGCCCTGCGACAGGTGTAGTGGCCGTCCAAGTTCAGGCCGGAGATGCCGCCTTGGTACGACGGCGCGGCGGACCCGGTGGTGTTTCTCCAGGCGTATGAGGGGCGGTTCTGGTGGCTAGCAGTGATGACAAGGTCATGGCGAACTGGCTTCCCATGACCCTCACAGGCGCGCCACACGCTTGGCTGCTCAGTTTGCCGAGATCTTCTGTGGCCTCCTAGGAGGATCTGCGCGACCTCTTTGTTGCGCACTTCGCGGCACCGGCGTCCCACGCCATCGCAGCCCTCCTCGGTGGTTCGCAGGCGCCGCCCATGGACCGCCACGTCAAGCAGTTCTTTCGCCTGGTGGGCGCCGCCCGCATGCAGCAGGGGGCTCCTCCGGGATGGGTGGCACCCAAGGCCGACCTCACCTTCGACTCAAGGGACCACCCATCGAACACCGCGGGTGCAGGCGCGCTCCCGATGCTTTGCACCCCCACCATATGCAACGTGGCGGTAACCAAGACCCTCATCAACGGAGGAGCTGGCCTCAATGTGCTCTCCGTGGAAGCTTTCAGCTTGCTTTATGTGCCCCAAGGCCGGCTCCGCCCTATGAAGCCCTTCTCTGGGTTGTCAATGGCTCCACCAGCCCCCTCGGGCAGATCCGCCTCCCTGTCACCTTCGGCACCTGCGACAACTACCGCATTGAACTTATCGACTTCGACATCGCTCGCATCAGCCTCCCGTACAATGCCATCCTCGGGTACCTGGCCCTGGCAAAGTTCATGGCAGCGACTCACCCTGCCTACAACCTCATGAAGATGCCGGGGAGCAGCGGCGTCCTCACCGTGACTGGAGACACCAAGGACGCGTTGATGGCCCTCAAGCTCGCCTTCAGGGCCGCGGCAGCTGCGCGCCCAACCAAGGGAGCCCCCCCTCCCCCCAGAGGCCCCGGGGGCTGCACCAGCAAAGAAGAAGCAGCTGTTCTCAAAAGATAGGGCCGAGACAAAGCAGGTGTCGGTCGATGAAGATGGGGCGTCGGGTGCCACCTTCACCATAGGTGCCAACCTCCCTCTGGATCAAGAAAAGGCGCTTGTCGAGTTCTTACTTGTGAATAAGGGAGTGTTCGCATGGGAGCCCAAGGATCTGGTTGGGATTCCGAGAGGGATAATCGAGCACCACTTAAGGCTGTGCCCCAATGTGCGACCGGTGAAGCAGAAGGCCCGACGGCAGTTCACAGAGAAGCAGTCGTTCATCGTCCAAGAGACCCGCAAGCTGCAAGATGTTGGTGTCATTCGGGAGGTGCGGTACCCAGAATGGCAGGCGAACCCAGTCGTCGTCCCCCAGAAAGGCGGGATGGAATGCATGTGCGTCGACTTCACCAACCCTAGTAAGGCTTGCCCTCAAAACCCCTTCCCGCTCCCGTGCATCGATCAGATCGTCGACTCCATCATCGAGTGCGACTTTCTGTGCTTCCTGGACGCCTTCTCGGTCTATCACCAAATCAAGATGGCGGTGAAAGATGTTGAGAAGACGGCTTTCCTGACCCCATGCAGGGTGTACTGCTACACCTACATGCCGTTTGGCCTGCGCAACGCCGGAGCAACCTTCCAGTGGATGATGCACATCGCTCTGGGCTAGCAGCTCGGGAGGAACGCCGAGGCGACACGGAGGTGTTGTCCCGAAGGTTCCCCGAACAGGGGGAGGTGATCCTAGAGATGCCCCAAGGCGGAGTTCCAGATGTCAGACACGCGGGGTTCAAGATCCCTGCGGATCGCGTCGATGAGAGCCGCAGCAAGGCGGACTCTCGACTGAACACTGTTCCGGAACCCTTGACGGTTCCGGATTTAGGCGGGCAGCCCCTCGTTAGGGAGGGCGAGCCGTCCGTGCCGAGGACTTCCGTCGCGCCAGCGGCGCCGGATAGTCTGGTGGAACCGCTTCAAGGCGCTTCCATGGATGACGAGCACCATACTCTTATGAGTGCGGTGATTCAAAAGGTTATGTCCGCCAAAAGCAGACTAACCGAAGCCTGCACAAGCCTCCTGACAGGCTTCGAGGTAAGTAATAAAAATGTGTGAAATTACCACCCGATAGGTAGTAGCCCCTGATACTCTGTTTGGTGTTCGGAAATAAAATCCAAACGGAGGGTCAATTATAATCCGCAGGAGTCTAATAAGCATTTATGTGAATAAGCAGGCCGTGCTGCTTTCCGCTACTGCCCGCACAGCTGAGGTTGCCGAACTAAAGCGGGACCTGGAGCAGGCGCAGGGAGAGCTCGACCTCACGAAGAGGCGGCTCGAAGAGAGCAAAGGTGAGTGATTCTCCGCTGTTATGTATGTAAAGATAGATAAAATTGTTTAGTCTGACGATAAAGCGTCGTGGATCAGGTGACAGGTCCACACCAAGTGGCGCCCTCAAGAAAGCGCTATCCGAGGTCAAGACAAGGCGGCCTTGGAATGCAAAGCGCGAGAAGCAAAGTGCTAGAGTGGGCGAGGTACAGCAAGAGCTCCAGGACCTCGGCAAGAAGTTCGAGTCCGTGGAGCATGATCTGAAGATGAAAGAGGCCGAGCTTGAGAAGGCACTTGTGAGTATGAAAGACACCAAGGCCGAAGCCGAGAAGGCACAACAGGAGATCCAGGAGGCAAAAAAGATAGCGGCGGGTAAGAAATTCTTTGTGCAAAGCAAACATGTGGAGGAGGCGCTTTTTACTTACTCAATTCGAGCTCTCCAGGGCATTCACAGATCTGCCACGCAGCGATCGATGCTGCGGAGTTCTACCGTGCCCAAGAGGGAGCTCAACGGAGAAGCTGTTCGTCCCAATGATGTGGGGCCGAACACCTAACGCTCGAGTGACCAACTCAAGCAGTTGGTCAAACTCCACAGTGTCGGCTGAAGTGGCTATGAAAGATTTCATAGTCCGGATGTGGCCCGTGAGCCCCTGCCCACTAGCTACTTTGGCCCGATCAAGCTTAATGGTGAATTCTCGTCCGCGGCTTGAAGTAATCAAGCGATCCGCTTGCATCGAGGGTGCCCGCCGGCCTTTGCCCGCCAAGGTGCATTGGGGCAAGCCGGATGCGGAGAAGCTGGTGAAGGACGGTCCACCGTAGGGCAAGGAGCATCGCCATCCCGAGAAGTACTATGATGGCGTTATGAAAGGCGCTCGTCTCGTGGCCGATGAGTGTTCCAAGAACAAGATCTTTGACTAAATGTACCTCTGCCATCGTTGTAATTTAAAGACGGTTACTTGTGCTATGTAGCACTATTTGATTTAAAATATTACCTTTTGTGCTGCTTATAGAATACCGAAGTAGGCTACCGTCGGCTTCCGCCCCACGCAACTAGTGCCGGGTGTTCTCGAAAACCCGGATACTCTTTATCCATATGTTTGGTCCCTTAAGGAGGTATCCGCGCACCCAACAAGGCAATCGGACTATGCGGCTTTATAACTTTCACTTAGCCATAGAAGTCTATAATTTTAAATTTCGTGAAGCCCTAGAATTGAGGGCCAAATTAGCGCTTATATACGCCTAAATCGCATAAGGCCGACTCATCGCCTAAAGCGGAAAAAATCTTTAAGGATTTTGAGACCTCTCGAACAGCGATTAGCTCTCGCCTCATCATGCCGGCCAGTTTTCGCTTTCATCGAGGTGCTCGTCCGGAAGAACCGGACACAATCGCAGAGTTCTCCCTGCGGTACCTTAGCCGATATAATGAACGTAAGGTACCAAAACAAGCGAGCCGGCTAACCCAATCAGAGACCCAAGACATGATTCGAGCTGATGCATATAGTGCTATAAGTTCGGGGTGCCGCACTGTGCAAAGTGTTCGGACTTTATTTGCCGTAGAACGGGGCACCATAGGAAGCCCCTGGCAAACGGACCGTACCAAAGTGTACGGATGCAATATCAAAGAAACATTTGTAAGAAAAATGTTCAAATAAGAAAAATGAGTTGACGCTATATATAATCTCCCATTGATGAAAATAAGTTTAAGTGTATGTTTACAATGAATGCATTAAGCGGAGATAAATATGACTATTTAACATGTCCTATCCAGGGGCAGGCCGCGATGGATATATAAAACAGGTATAACGATCGTAAATAGATTCCACCGGTGTTTCTTCAGGCGCCAAGCCTGTTGCCTCCTTGGTTTTCTCTCCTATGTAAGTCTGGCAATCCGGCTCTTCTAAAGAGGCTGCTCTAAAGCAATGTCCTGAAAAATAAGAAGGACGGGTTATGAAGGTATGTGGCGGTTATCCCGCACTGTTGACTGAGTCGTTGTTGCGCCTCCGCCTACGCCCATGGTATCTTGAGTGGTAATTGTGTACGCGTGGCACAGATGCTGCTTTGATGGGGCTTAAGCGGAGGCCGGACTGCTAGTCGCGCTCTTGGCGTTCCTGATGATCCTGTTGTGGGGTGCTCCGGACTCTCTTGACGGTGCTTGAAGTTGTTGTCGCCGGATTGTTTTGTCGGAGGAGGCCGCATTGTACTTCCGCCGCGAGGGCTGCAGATGTTCTTCCGCTCGAGACAGCGGTCCATATTTCCGCTTCACCGTTATGACCCCACGTGGTCCTGGCGCCTTGAGCTTGAGGTATGCGTAGTGTGGTACCGCATTGAATCTAGCGAATGCGGTTCGTCCGGCAATGCGCGGTAACCATCGCGAAAGGGACGATATCGAAGATTAACTCTTTGCTTCGGAAGTTATCCGGAGATCCGAAGACCACTTCCAATGTTATAGAGCCCATGCAACGGGCCTCTACTCCAGGAATCACACCTTTAAAGGTGGTTTTGGTGGCCTTGATCCTTGAAGGGTCAATGCCCATTTTGCGCACTGTGTCCTGATAAAGCAGGTTCAGGCTGCTGCCACCGTCCATAAGGACGCGCGTGAGGTGGAATCCGTCGATGATTGGGTCTAGGACCAATGCGGCCGAGCCACCATGACGGATGCTAGTAGGGTGATCCCTACGATCAAAGGTGATCGGACAAGCTGACCATGGGTTGAATTTGGGGGCGACTGGCTCCATCGCATAGATGTCCCATAGTGCCCGCTTTCGTTCCCGCTTGGGGATGTGCGTGGCGTAGATCATGTTGACCGTTTTCACCTGGGGGGAAATTTCTTCTGTCCCCCCGTGTTCGGACGTCGGGGCTCCTCGTCATCGTTGCTATGCAGCCCCTTGTCATTGTCTTCGGCGTTTATTTTGCCGGCCTATTTGAATACCCAGCAATCTCTATTGGTGTGGTTGGCTGGCTTGTCCAGGGTGCCATGAATTTGGCACGAGGGCTCCAGTATGCGGTCTAGACTGGACGGTCCCTGATTATTTCTTTTGAATGGCTTCTTCCGCTGACCGGGCTTGGACCCGGTGAATCCGGCGTTGACTGTCGTGTCTTCAGTGTTGTTGTTGTTGTTCCGTCGCTTATGTCTGTTACGTCATGGCTTGTGCTACGTCTTGAGCTTGCGTTGGCTTTCCTCCAAGAGGAGAGGGTGATGCAGCAAGTGTAGCGTAAGTATTTCCCTCAGTTTTGAGAACCAAGGTATCAATCCAGTAGGAAGCTTCTCAAAAGTCCCACGCACCTACACAAACAAACTGAGAACTCGCAACCAACACAATAAAGGGGTTGTCAATCCCTTCACGACCACTTGCAAAAGTGAGATCTAATAAAGAAAGTATGATAAGATAAATATATTTTTGGTATTTTATAATATAGATGCAAAAAGTAAAGATGCAAACAAAAGTAGATTGGGAGCAAATATGAGAAGAGATAGACCCAGGGGCCATAGGTTTCACTAGTGGCTTCTCTCAAGATAGCATAAGTATTACGGTGGGTGGACAAATTACTGTCGAGCAATTGATAGAAAAGCGCATAATTATGAGATTATCTCGGCATGATCATGTATATAGGCATCACGTCCATAACAAGTAGACCGACTCCTGCCTGCGTCTACTACTATTACTCCACACATCGACCGCTATCCAGCATGCATCTAGAGTATTAAGTTCATAAGAACAGAGTAACGCTTTAAGCAAGATGACATGATGTAGAGGGATAAACTCATGCAATATGATATAAACCCCATCTTGTTATCCTCGATGGCAACAATACAATACGTGCCTTACAACCCTTTCTGTCACTAGGTAAGGACACCGCAAGATTGAACCCAAGGCTAAGCACTTCTCCCATGGCAAGAAAGATCAATCTAGTAGGCCAAACCAAACTGATAATTCGAAGAGACTTGCAAAGATAACTTAATCATACATAAAAGAATTCAGAGAAGATTCAAATATTATTCATAGATAAACTTAATCATAAACCCACAATTCATCGGATCTCGACAAACACACCGCAAAAAGAGATTACATCAAATAGATCTCCACAAGAGAGGGGGAGAACATTGTATTGAGATCCAAAAAGAGAGAAGAAGCCATCTAGCTAATAACTATGGACCCGTAGGTCTGTGGTAAACTACTCACAACTCATCGGAGGGGCAAGGATGTTGATGTAAAGGCCCTCCGTGGTTGATTCCCCCTCCGGCAGAGTGTCGGCGAAGGCTCCAAGATGGGATCTCGCGGATATAGAAGGTTACGGCGGTGGAAATTGTGTTTTGTGGTGCCCCTGGATGTTTTCGGGGTACGTAGGTATATATAGGAGGAAGAAGTACGTCGGTGGTCACCGAGGGGCCCACGAGACAGGGGCACACCCTATAGGGGGCGCCTCCTATCTCGTGGAGGCCTCGGCTGCTTCTTGACTTGCACTCCAAGTTCTTCGATCACGCTCGCTCCAAAAATCACGCCCCGAAGGTTTCATTCCGCTTGGACTCCGCTTGATATTCCTTTTCTTCAAATACTGAAATAGGCAAAAAACAGCAATATGGGTTGGGCCTCCGTTAGTAGGTTAGTCCCAAAATGATATAAGTGTGTAAAATAAAGCCCATAAACATCCAAAAGGGGTAATATAATAGCATGGAACAATCAAAAATTATAGATACGTTGGAGACATATCAAGCATCCCCAAGCTTAATTCATGCTCGTCCTCGAGTAGGTAAATGATAAAAAGAAATTTTTTGATGTGGAATGCTACCTAGCATAATTCATAATGTAATTTTCTTTATTGTGGCATGAATGTTCAGATCCAAATGAATACAAAATAAAAGTTCATATTGATAAAAGAAATAGTAATACTTCAAGCATACTAATCAAAGTAATCATGTCTTCTCAAAATAGCATGGCAAAAGAAAGTTCATCGCTACAAAATCATATAGTTAGGCTATGCTTCATTTCCATCACACAAAGATGTTCCCAACTTCTATACCCTCGATGACAAGCCAAGCAATTGTTTCATACTTTAAATAATCTCAAACTTTTTCAACCTTCATGCAATACATGAGCGTGAGCCATGGATATAGCACTATGGGTGGAATAGAATATGATGATGGGGACTGTGTGGAGAAGACAAAAAAGGATAAAGTCTCACATTGACGAGGATAATCAACGGGCTATGAAGATTCCCATCAATTGATGTCAACATGAGGAGTAGGGATTGCCATTCAACGGATGCACTAGAGCTATGAATGAATGCTCAACAAAAGAAAACTAGTGGGTGTGCATCCAACTTGCTTGCTCATGAAGACCTAGGGCATTTGAGGAAGCCCATCGTAGGAATATGCAAGCCAAGTTCTATAATGAAAAATTCCCACTAGTATGAAAAAGACAACTTATGAGACTCACTATATGAAAAACATGGTGCTACTTTGAAGCACAATATATGAGACTCACTACATGGAGAACAAGGTGCTACTTTGAAGCACAAGTGTGGTAAGAGGATAGTAGCATTGTCCCTTCTCTCTTTTTCTCTCATTTGTTTTTATTTGGGCCTTTTCTCTTCTTTTTTTATGGCCTCTTTTTTTTCGTCCGGAGTCTCATCCCGACTTGTGGGGGAATCATGGTCTCCATCATCCTTTCCTCACTTGGGACAATGCTCTAAAAATGATGATCATCACACTTTTATTTCCTTACAACTCAACAATTACAACTAAATACTTAGAACAAAATATGACTCTATATGAATGCCTCCGGCGGTGTACCGGGATGGTGCAATGAATCAAGAGTGACATGTATGAAAAATAATGCATGGTGGCTTTGCCACAAATACGATGTCAACTACATGATCATGCAATGGCAATATGACAAAAGTAAAGTATGTCATGATGATGAATGGAACGGTGGAAAGTTGCATGGCAATATATCTCGGAATGGCTATGGAAATGCCATAATAGGTAGGTATGGTGGCTGTTTTGAGGAAGATATAGGGAGGTTTATGTGTGATATAGCGATCGTATCACGGGTTTGATGCACCGCTAAGTTTGCACCAACTCTCAAGGTGAGAAAGGGCAATGCACGGTACCGAAGAGGCTAGCAAAGGCGGAAAGGTAAAAGTGTGTATAATCCATGGACTCAACATTAGTCAAAATAAATCATATACTTATTGCAAAAATTTAGAAGTCATCAAAAATCAAGGACTATGCGCATGCTCCTAGGGGATAGATTGGTAGGAAAGACCATCGCCGTCCCCCGACCGCCACTCATAAGGATGCACAAGCCGTACACTTCATGTTTCAAATTTGTTACACAACTTTAACCATACGTGCATGCTATGGGACTTGCTAACTTCAAAACAAGCATTCTTTAAATTCATTATCACCCAACTAGCATGACTTTTATATCACTACCTCCATATCTCAAAACAATTATCAAGTATCAAGTTGATCATAGCATCCAATTCACCTCCTATGATAGTTTTTATTATACCCAACTTGGATGCCTACCATTCTAGGACCAATTTTATGACCATAGCAAATACCTGGCTGTTATTAAAGACTCTCAAAATAATATAAGTGAAGCATGAGATACTATAAATTTCTTCAAAATTAAGACACCACCGTGCTCTAAAAAATATAAGTGAAGTACTAGAGCAAAAACTATCAAGCTCAAAAGATATAAGTGAAGCACATAGAGTATTCTAGCAAATTCTAGTCAAATAGGCTTCTCCCAAAAGGTGTGTACATCAAGGATGATTGTGTTAAACTAAAAAGCAAAGACTAATATAATACACGACGCTCCAAGCAAAACACTTATCATGTGGTGAATAAAAATATAGCCCCAAGTAAAGTTACCAATGAACGAAGACGAAAGAGGGGATGCCTTCCCGGGGCATCCCCAAGCTTAGGCTTTTGGCTATTATTGAATTTCTTGGGGTGCCTTGGGCATCCCCAAGCTTAGGCTCTTGCCACCCTTTATTCCATGGTCCATAAAATCTTTACCCAAAACTTGAAAACTTCACCACACAAAACTCAACAGGAAATCTTATAAGCTCCGTTAGTGAAAGAAAACAAAACCACCACATAAGGTACTGCAATGAACTCATTCTTTATTTATTTTGGTGTTAAAACTACTCTATTCCAACTTCTCTATGGATTATAAACTATTTTATTGGCCATTGATTCATCAAAATAAGCAAACAACACACGAAAAACAGAATCTGTCAAAAACAGAACAGTCTGTAGTAATCTGTAACTAACGCAAACTTCTGGAACTCAAAAAATTCAGACAAAATAGGACGACCTAGGAAATGTTTTTATTGATCAGAATAAATTGGAATCACTATTTTATCACGTTCTGGTGATTTTTAACAATTGTTTTCGTGAACCGAAAGTTTCTGGAAATTACAGCAAGATCAAATAACTATCGTCCAAGAAGATCCTATAGGTTTAACTTGGCACAAGCACTAACTAAAAGATAAAACCACATCAAAACAGAAGGTATATGGATTATTTATTCTTAAGCAGCAAGGAAAAATATTGGGTTGTCTCCCAACAAGCGCTTTTCTTTAAAGCCTTTTTAGCTAGGCGTTGAGATTTCAATGATGCTCACATGAAAGACAAGAATTGAAGCACAAAGAGAGCATCATAAAACATGTGACAAACACACTTAAGTATAACATACTTCCTATGCATAGGCATCTTGTAAGCAAACAAATTATCAAGGCAAGCAAAAACTAGCATATGCAAGGAAGAACAAAGAGATGGTAGCAATCTCAACATGAAGAGAGGTAATTTAGTAACATGAAAATTTCTACAACCATATTTTCCTCTCATAATAATTACATGTAGGATCATAAGCAAATTCAACAAAATAACTATCACAAAACATATTCTCAACATGATCCACATGCATGCAAAGTTGACACTCTTCCAAGATAGTGGGATTAACATTAACTAAAGTCATGACCTTTCCGAACCCACTTTCAATATTATTGCAAACACTATTATCAATCTCATATTCATCATGGGGATTAAATAAATTTTCAAGGTTATAAGAAGAATCACCCCAATCATGATCATTGAAACAAGTAGTAGACATAGCAAAACTAGCATCCCCAAGCTTAGGGTTTTGCATATTATTAGCACAATTGACATCAAGAGAATTTATAGTAAAATCATTGCAATCATGCTTTTTATTCAAGGAGCCATCGTGAATCTCTTCATAAATTTCTTCATCACAATTTTTAGATTCACGAATTTCAGGCAAAACTTCATAAAGATAGTCTAGTGCACAAAACTCACTAGCAATTGGTTCATCATAATTGGATCTCTTAAAAAGATTAGCAAGCGGTTGAGGATCCATAGATCTTAGGTTCTGTTTAGTAATAAATAAGCATCTACTCCAACCAAACGAGCAAACAAAGGGCAAGCAAAAAGAGAGAGGAGATTGGGAAGGAGAAGGCGAATAAAACGGAAAGGGTGAAGTGGGGGAGAGGAAAATGAGAGGAAAATGGCAAATAATGTAAATGCGAGGGAGATGGGTTTGTGATGGGTACTTGGTATGTCTTGACTTGAGCGAAGACCTCCCGACAACGGCGCCGTAAATCCTTCTTGCTACGCCTTGAGCTTATGCTGGTTTTCCTCAAGAGGAGAGTGTGATGCATCAAGTGTAGCGTAAGTATTTCCCTCAGTTTTGAGAACCAAGGTATCAATCCAGTAGGAGGCTTCTCAAAAGTCCCACGCACCTACACAAACAAACTGAGAACTCGCAACCAACGCAATAAAGGGGTTGTCAATCCCTTCACGGCCACTTGCCAAAGTGAGATCTAATAAAGAAAGTATGATAAGATAAATATATTTTTGGTATTTTATAATATAGATGCAAAAAGTAAAGATGCAAACAAAAGTAGATTGGGAGCAAATATGATAAGAGATAGACCCAGGGGCCATAGGTTTCACTAGTGGCTTCTCTCAAGATAGCATAAGTATTACGGTGGGTGGACAAATTACTGTCGAGCAATTGATAGAAAAGCACATAGTTATGAGATTGTCTAGGCATGATCATGTATATAGGCATCACGTCCATAACAAGTAGACCGACTCCTGCCTGCATCTACTACTATTACACATCGACCGCTATCCAGCATGCATCTAGAGTATTAAGTTAATAAGAACAGAGTAACGCTTTAAGCAAGATGACATGATGTAGAGGGATAAACTCATGCAATATGATATAAACCCCATCTTGTTATCCTCGATGGCAACAATACAATACGTGCCTTACAACCCTTTCTGTCACTAGGTAAGGACACCGCAAGATTGAACCCAAGGCTAAGCACTTCTCCCATGGCAAGAAAGATCAATCTAGTAGGCCAAACCAAACTGATAATTCGAAGAGACTTGCAAAGATAACTTAATCATACATAAAAGAATTAAGAGAAGATTCAAATATTATTCATAGATAAACTTAATCATAAACCCACAATTCATCGGATCTCGACAAACACACCGCAAAAAGAGATTACATCGAATAGATCTCCACAAGAGAGGGGGAGAACATTGTATTGAGATCCAAAAAGAGAGAAGAAGCCATCTAGCTAATAACTATGGACCCGTAGGTCTGTGGTAAACTACTCACAACTCATCTGAGGGGCAAGGATGTTGATGTAGAGGCCCTCCATGGTTGATTCCCTCCAGCAGAAAGTGCCGACGAAGGCTCCAAGATGGGATCTCATGATACGTAAGGTTACGACGGTGGAAATTGTGTTTCGTGGTGCCCTTGATGTTTTCGGGCACGAGGTATATATAGGAGGAAGAAGTACGTCGGTGGTCACCTGAGGGGCCCACGAGACAGGGCGCCCTATATTAGGGGCGACCTCCTATCTCGTGGAGGCCTCGGCTGCTTCTTGAATTGCACTGTTCTTCGATCACGCTCGCTCCAAAAATCACGCCCCGAGGTTTCATTCCGCTTGGACTCCGTTTGATATTCCTTTTCTTCAAATACTGAAATAGGCAAAAAACAGCAATATGGGTTGGGCCTCCGGTTACTAGGTTAGTCCCAAAAATGATATAAGTGTGTAAAATAAAGCCCATAAACATCCAAAAGGGGTAATATAATAGCATGGAACAATCTAAAATTATAGATACGTTGGAGACGTACCAGCTTGCCATTATTGTCGCGGCCATCTGAAGTGCCAGAATGTGGCATAGTGCTGCTGCGAGCCAACCAACTGTCCTCGCCCGTGCAAAAGCGGGTCATTAGTGTTGTGAGAGCTGCCATGGACTTGGGTTTTTCCTGGCCGAGGTGTCGAGCGAGCCACTCGTCACGGATATTATGCTTAAAAGTCGCCAGGGCTTCGGCGTCCGGACAGTCGACTATTTGGATCTTTTTAGTTAGGAACCGAGTCCAGAATTTCCTGGCTGACTCTTTGGGATGTTGAGTAATGTGGCTCAAGTCATCGGCGTCCGGTGGTCGCACGTATGCTCCCTGGAAGTTGTCGAGGAATGCGTCTTCCAGGCTTTCCCAACTGCCAATGGAATTTGCTGGCAAGCTGTTTAGCCAGTGCTGGGCTGGTCCTTTGAGCTTAAGGGGAAGATACTTGATGGCATGTAGCTTGTCTCCGCGGGTCATGTGAATGTAGAGAAGGAAATCTTCGATCCATACTGCGGGGTCTGTTGTGCCATTGTGTGATTCGATGTTTACGGGTTTGAACCCTTCTAGGAATTCATGATCCATTACTTCGTCAGTGAAGCAGAGGGGGTGCATGGCGCCTCTGTGCCGTGCTATGTGGCTACGCAGGTCGAAGTGCTCTGGGTGGCTACGTTCGGCCCGGCCGGACTTGTTGAAGGTGTATCCGGCGTGACGGTCGTCCTCGCGTGCCGAGGCGCGCCCCCGTGATCCGTAGATCGATCTTGGCTGTCCTGTTTTGTTGCCCCGGGCCGTAGTATGTTGGCGTGGGGGTGTTGGCTGGTATGCAGACTGATATGCCATTTTATCCCGGACACGAGGTGGCCGGTCAGCCATATGGCGCTCGAGTCCGTATTCCTTGGCTGCCAGGACTTCAGTCCATCTATCTGTGAGCAGGTCTTGATCAGCTTGGAGTTGCTGCTACTTCTTTTTCAAGCTCCTCGCAGTGGCTATAAGCCGACGCTGAAGCGCCCCGCTTCACGGGATCTTCAGCACGCCAACTCGCTGCCGCCGAGGCTAATCTCGTCTTCGAAGGGGGCCATGTAGCCGTCCTCCTCCGGGTATTCGTCCGCCGCCTGTTCTTCTGGGCTGACCTGCTCATCCTCCTGTTCGGTCTGCTCGAAGGCGGGATGATCGGGGTTGTATTCTTCTTCGGCACCATTTGGATTGTTTTCGTCTCCTAGGCCGGTATTGCTGTGGCGGGGCTTGGAGTGGCGCCGACGACGCCCATTCTTTGCTTTTTCCCCCTGAGGTTTTATCCTCCGTTGCCTCATCGCCATTTGTTTCCTTCGGAGTGTCCATCGATATATATATATATATATATATATATCATAGGAAGAAGTGGCTGTCCACCGCCCAGTGAGCGGTGGTTCATGTTCTTCTCCTGCATCATCGTCCATACCGTCGATGTCTTCGTAGTCGAAGTCCCGCACCTCGGTTAAATCATCGACCATGGCAATAAAGTGGGTGGTGGGTGGGCAACGAATTCCTTCATCGCCTGCCTCCCACTCGAGCCGGACATAGTTCGGCCGAGAGCCTCCTAACAAAGAGAGAGACTTTAATGAGTCCAGCATGTCGCCGAAGGGCGAGTGCTGGAAGATATCTACAGTGGTGAACTCCATTACTGGAGCCCAGCCTGGCTCGACTAGTTCGGGAGTGCGCGGACTGGAACCAGCGTCCGGATACGAATCCGGAGGTCCGGAGTCACAGGTCACCACAGAGGTAAGACCCGTGTTCGGCTCCACCGCCAATGAGTGCGCGACCTGCGGGCGGGTCCATCCTCCGCCCTAGGCAGCGCAGCCTGCCCGGATTTAGGTCCGGCTACCGCAGGGTGATACCCGAGCATTGTCGACAAGCAGGTCTAAGCCGTGCTTTCGCCGTGACTGTCCGGCGCTCTCGGCATAGGCCCGAATCCGTCAAGATCAAGTCTCCGCGAATGTCGCCGTGTAGTTCAGGTTTCAACCTGATCTGGTGGCTGGGGCGAGCTGCCGATCTGCTCCAGATGGCTAAGCGAGTTGGCCCTGCAGAGCGAAGCCGCCAACACGAAGATCTGTCCGGGAGAAAGGTCTCACCGGGATCGTGTTGTTGACGATGATCGAGGAGCCATCGAGCCTTGTAGCGACGACACAGAGGAACTCTCAATGAAAGCACCAATGTCGGTGTCAAAACCGGCGGATCTCGGGTAGGGGGTCCCAATCTATGCGTCTTAGGCTGATGGTAACAGGAAGCAAGGGATACAGATGTTTACCAAGGTTCGGGCCCTCTCGATGGAGGTAAAACCCTACTTCCTGCTTGATTAATATTGAAGATATAGGTAGTACAAGAGTAGATCTACTATGAGATCATAGAGGCTAAACCCTAGAAGCTAGCCTATGATGGTATGATTGTAATTGTGATCGGCCTTCTAAGGACCAACCTCTCCGGTTTATATAGGCACCGGAGAGGGCTAGGGTTTACGTGAGTCGCCACAAGGAAGGAAATATAATATCCGGATCGCCAAGCTTGCCTTCCACGCCAAGGAAAGTCCCATCCAGACACGGGTCGAAGTCTTGAGTCTTGTATCTTCACGCTTCAATAGTCCGGATGATGTATACAGTCCGGCTGTCCGGATACCCCCTAATCCAGGACTCCCTCAGTGGGGTCCTACTTCTATGACAAAAAATCATGATAGAAAATGGGCTTTTCGTCCTTGGCGGGCCGGAGACGCAGCTGCATGACATTCTTTGGGCCATCCATGATGGGAAAAACCGTGGTAGAAGGGAGGGCGAGGAAAATATTGGGGGAGTTCCCGGTTACGGTGGGTGGTCGGGGGCCGAGCGATGTGCGTTTCTATCGTACGTACACGCGTGTGTGAGGCGTTGGGCTCTAACTGAACCCAAGCGAGGCATTGGGCTCTAACCGAACCCGAGCAATTGCACTAGCTACGTTACTCAACCCGAGCGATCGTCCGAGTGATTCCTTCGCTACTGCTGCTAACTGAAATTGATCGAATCATGCTGCCTCCTTCCCTAGATGAATAGTGAGCATTGTTGGGGGGTTTGGATGAACAGTTCCCGGTGGGGGGTTGCATGAACAGGACCCCGTGGTAGTAGAGGCCGTTGCCGCTGTATGAGCAGGACCCCGATCGATCGAGCCGGTTGGGGGCTGGATGAACAGGACCCCGTGGAGGGCTGGATGAACAGGACCCCATGGAGGGCTGGATGAACAGGACTCCGTGGAGGGCTGGTTGAACAGTAGCCGGTGGAGGGCTGGATGAACAGTAGCCCGTGGAGGGGTGGTTGAACAGCACCCCATGGAGAGAGCTGGTTGAACAGTAGCCGGTGGAGGAGCGAACGGTGGAGGCTAGATGAAGAGGAGCCCGTGGATGAACAGTCGTAGGTGGAGGCTGGACGAGGTCGACGGTGGTAAACAGGAGCCCGTGGAGGTAGTTGATGGTGGAGATGAACAGTATCCCGTGGAGTACCATTTTGCGGTACGCCACACCCCTCCCGATGAACAGGACCCCCGTTTCGACCGTAGCGCTCCAACACAAGTCCATTTCCTCCGTTTTGCGGTACGCCACACCCCTCCCGATCAATAGGACTCCGTTTCGATCGTAGGAGGTCCAAGAGAAGTCCGTTTCCTCCATTTTGCGGTACGCGAGACCCCTCCCGATGAGCAGGATCCCGTTTCGACCATGGCTCGTCAAACACAAGGCCGTTTCCTCCATTTTGCGGTACGCCAGGCCTCGTTTCCATCAGCTGTTCCGTCCAAGTCGGTTGGCTCCCGATGAACACGACGTATTCCGTTGCCTCCTGATGAACACAACGCGTTGCGTTGCCTCCCCATGAACACGAGACGGTGCAGCTTCTCCATTATGATCCAGCCATGTACACGAGCCCTGGCCGTACGTATACGCGAGTACGCGTTCGAGACCCCGCCCGTATGTACGTACATGGCCGTATTTTCTTTCTTGCACCCTGGCTGATGTACGTACGTGTACATGCTACGTGCACGCCTCTACTACGACATGCGCACGCCTCTACATCGACCAGTATGTACGTACACGTTCGCGACCAGAATGACAACGCTACGTACGCTTCGACCAGGTGGGTCCCGACTGTCAGGCACTTCCTTGCGTGCGAAGATGTAGCTGGTGGGTCCTAGCAGTCAGGCGGCGAATCATTTGTTTTGCCCGTAATATGGGCGCACTTCCTTGCGTGCGAAGATGTAGCTGGTGGGTCCCAGCAGTCAGGGGGTAAAAGTTTTTTCGCGAAATACGGTGGCCCGTCCGGTGGGTCCCTGCTGTCAGGTGGAGGTATTATTATTTTCCGCGTAATAAGGAGGCACTTTCTTGCTGCGCTCGTGGACCCAGCTGTCAGCCTCTCCATGTATAGTACTCTTCCAATGGAAGTTGGTCGTTGACCACATTGACCACGCCGCGCCGAGAGCACCAAGGCAGTGGACGACAGTGAGGCCTAGGAAGGGGACGACACAGAGCCGGGGAAGAGGCGGAAGTGGATGCCCACGCGGAGAGGAGTACGAGGGTTCACTGGTTCGGCTGCGGTGTGAGGATGCCGTCGCCGCAGGGCCTGGCCAGCGGTGGGAGTGGTAGGGGAAGGTGAGGCCTCTGCGGCAGCACAGCCGGCCATGGGAGGCAGGAGCAGGCGGCACGACCGGTGCTGCTTTGGGCGGAAGACCAGAGGTTGAAGAATCATGACGGCCGTTGGATGGACATCGTACGGTCACTGCAGCTAGAATCGTTTATATTGACTAAGTTGACAAAGCCCTTGGTACACATCAACTTAGTAGGCCCACAGGCCAGCCTCCGAAATGGTGCACCCCAGATGTCTGGGGGAGGAATCATTTTTTGTGCGGCTGAAGCTAGAATATCCGAGATTGAAGAAGAAGCACGACATCCGTTGGATGGACATCCAACGGACACTGCCGCTAGAACCATGTGTTGACTATAAGTTGACAAAGCCTAGCATACGCGTCAACTTAGTAGGCCCACAAGTGTGTGGCAGAGAACTTATAGCCCATTTGCGATTTTTAAGAATGTACAACCCATTTTTGAATTCTAATGGAATTTACTACAACCCATTTACAGTTTGCTAAAAGTACAACCCATTTTCTAGCTAGGACAATGATTAATAATTTCAACCAACCGTTCAAAACATAATTCAATAAAATTTCCCCCATTTTGATGGGATCCAAAATATTTTTGTCCCAAAATTTCTAGTCAGATTAAATACAATTTCAATATAAATGTATTACGTAAAAATCCAATGAAACATTACGCGTGCAATTAATGAAATTAAAATTTTCAAAATCCAAAAGTAATATTTTATAAAGTAATTACGTGTTTGGTGCATTTTTTATAGTTACTATCTAGTTTTTATAATTACATCCCATTTATTATTTCTTAAAGCCCATTTTCTTGTTAATCCTAATGCATCCCTCCTAGGAAAGATTTGCAGCCAGCGGGGCGGAGAATAACAAGTTGACCCGGATTGTGTACAAATTTCGGCCCAGTTGCATTCACTACAAAAAAATACACTTCCGTGATGATACGTGTTTGTCACAGTAGGTCGCGTTTTTTGTCATGCATGTACATCCATGACAAATTTATGATGTAATCAAGATAGTCATACCGTCGTCAGAGAAGTGTTCCATGACATTACGAAAATTATCATCACGGAAGTGTCCACTCGCGACGATAAATCGCGCGTCACGTAAGTGCTTTTGTCAAGGGTGACCGACATGGCATACATCGAACGAACGCCGTTAAGCTATCGAGTCGGGTTTTGATCCGATAACCTGCTAACAGCCCCGACCAATGGGAAATTTCCACATGTAAAATTTTATTGGCCGACGAAACACGGTCACCTCGTCAAGGTCGATAGGCGCCTATGATAAGTCGACACGCGCCACGCCCACCATCGCCCATTTAGCTTACAAAGCCGCCCGCTTGACTTGGTCAAAAGTTAACGGCTGGCCCATGAAAAGCTCGTTAATGGTCTCTCGCAAAATAGCCCATTTTACGACCCGTTAACTCACGATCCGTTAGACCCTAAAGGAAATCGGCCCAACAACGTCATGTGGGCCGTCGAATATAACACCAGCCCATTTCACTTTCGTCCCATGTATGGCCCACGACGTCTTTCGACCCATATGAGGCCTTCGTATCTTTTGGCCCTTTACAAGCCCACGGTGACTCTAGCCCATAATGAACAGTAATTTTCTTTGTACCCGTTATTGGCCCGTGATTTACATGGGCCGCTTTAGCTTGTGTTAGCTTTCGCCTATTGACAGCCCATACGCTCTGGGATCCTTTTCGCCCTCGACACTTCCGACCACATCGGCATGTTCCCTAATGGGCCAAATTCAACCCATGGCAAGAGTCGGCCCACATCGGCATGTTCCCCAAATGGGCCAAATTCGCCCATTGCAAGAGTCGGCCCATTATCGGCTCAAGGCCCTAATGGGCCAAATTCGGCCCATGGCAAGAGTCGGCCCATTTCTAGCCTGTTAACCCGTTGCGCATTATCCAGCCCGTCCTATATTCTAGCCCATTAACGATCCGTTATGCCTGTGACAGAATTAAGCCTTTGCAGTCCTACGGCCTGTTAACAGCCCATTACCGTGTTGGGCCGATACCAATTACGCCCGATTACGCCCATGTAGACCCATTTATCCGACGGCCCGTGGCCCACCGATTACAGGCCCATTTATCGATGGCCCGAGGCCCACCGATTATAGGCCCATTTATCGACGGCCCGTAGGAGACCCATGGATCCTACGGCCCGTATATGGCCCATGGTAGTTGCGGCCACTAGCAAACCAGGGAAAAAGAAGATTAGGAAATAAATAAGGCCAAAACTAACGCTAGGCTATTAAGGCGATTGCACAGATTACATCCACTCGGCATCAAAGATCGCCACCGGTGCAAATATAGGGAACACCCTACACTATACAAAAATGGCTTGCTGTTTTCTTCAACCGGTGGCTGCACGTTAAGAATAAATTTTGCATCGCACCAAAACAAATTACAACTATATAACAAAAGAAAGGTTGGCATAAAACTTAACAGCCTAGCGATAAATGCACCACCGTAAGTTCGAAGCTCACCATTTGACCCGATCACATGCTTTCATGCAGATTGTCCGATGGAGCACCATAACCTTCACCTTCATTTCCCTAGGCTCTCGAACAACATAGCAAATGTCCGATAGTCTGGTTTCAAAACCATGCATATCTTGGACGACATTGAGCAATGTTTCTCCTTGTTTCACAAAGGGCCTCTGTTAGGGAATGGACTTGTGTCTGGAGCGCATATACAACATTGCTTTGAGCTTGCATATCTTGATCATGAGGCAGTTTGGATGATATTGCCTTAACAACCAACCCAAGATACGAGGAACGTGCTTTTGGCAATCGTTAGTGGACAGTCTATCGACCCACCGCAGAAGAGCCGACATTGCGGTTATAGTTGCGTCGCCACCTTCAGAAGGTGGCGGTTCCACCATTTTTTCCATAGCTCATTGAAAAGTTGAGGTTTTACATTAGTGGTACCAGAATAGAAGATATTAAGGAGGCAGCAAAACCAAACAAAATAGCTTTGGTCTATATACAGAACTTATTCTGGTGAACCCATGTAAAATATTAGTTGTATTTTATTGCAAAGTACATAATAAAACCAGGTTCAAAACATATGACCATGTACCATCGCTAATGTATTGTCTATTTCTTCACATTGTATTGAGGGCTAAGGATAAAGAGATGAAGTTTATAATACGGTAAGCATAGTATGACATCATTCATATCACAAAACAATCGAGAATGCATAAACAGCAATTGTAACGCTGTGTGGGAAAGTCCAAGACGGAACTAGATTACGGGTCAAGATCAAAGGAACATCACTCCTCTCTTTTAAACCTTGTAAGGTGCAATGATACGCTAAGACAATTGTGTATAAAATTGAAAAGAGTAATAGACATTGGCTGCAAACCATGCAGTTCAAGGCACAAGTCGAGTAAGTAGTAGTTAAAAGGCATGAGGATTAAGGACTTACAATGAGGCTTTGACTGGTGTAGTCATGCCCTTCTTCTTGCTGGTGTGACAGTCCTTGAAGATTTCCACAACATTTCGCTCGGTACTTTTTGGTCCTTATGGCTTTCCTCCCATTTCGAACAAGTCAATATAGATCTGATAATATGGTATAGCTAAAAGAGTGAAACAACAGCTAACTACAAGAGCCTTGCAATTGTGCAATATAGCTACGAGATCCTCGCTGCCTGTTGGAATTTCACTTTTATACGGTTGGCCTTGTTATTTGAACAGTTCACCTACAAGAAGATAGATTTGTGTGACACATGCGTAAATAGGACTTCAACATGTGATCTGATCACACACACACACACACACACACACACACACACACACACACACACATATATATATATATATATATATATATATATATATATATATATATATATATATATATATATAGGTGGGTCTATTATGATAACACCCCTTAAGACCTTATTCTGCACATCAAACCCGCTTATTCTGCTAACACCCGAGGACTGCGAAAACCAGCAAAACCGACCACCCCACCCACCCAAAACAGAATCAGAGCTACCCACCGGTGCCTTCTTCCTCCCATTCCGCCTCAAGACGATCCCCAACCCCAGAGGCTTTCTGCCACGGCCAGAGATAGCGCAGCCCCTCCCCACTTCGACCACACCTTCCTCCCCAGCACCGGTAGGAGGTACGCCCTCACCCCACCCCACCCCCACGCCCTACCAAAACTTCCACCGGACACCTCCCTCTTCCTCCTACCTTCTTCCTCCCAAATCCTCCGAACTTCTTCCCGCCGGCCAGTGCACCCCAGGCCCTCCCCTAGCCCTCGATTTCTTCTTTCCCCGCCCACCAAGCACCAACGCGCCACCTCCCACCTCCCACAGGCCAGCATTGTTTTTCACCCCGCTGCCGCCTAGCTACCTCCAACAGCAGTCGCCTCACGGATCAGCGAGATCCGCGATCCGCCTAGATCTGGCGCGCTGCTGCCGCCACTCTCATTCCCGTGAGCCGCCTCCGCCACTCCTCACCCCGACGAACTAATCCACCTCCTCCTCTGTGCCCAATCCTGCCGCCTCCACTCCCCATCATCACCCCACCACCAGTCCCCAAGGCGAATCCCCAACTCAAGACAAAGAGCTCACCCCGACGAGGCGTGCAGTTAAATGCGCCCCGGATCTGTCTCCATCTTCCTCCCTCCACCGCTGCTGGCCATGACAGGAGCCCAACCTCGGAGAGGAAGGACAACGAGCGGCGCAGAGGAAGCGCCGCAGCTGTGGCTCGCCCGGTCGATCCAAGGGCACCTGCAGTCCACTACTTGGTGCACGCAGACGCCGACACTCCCCTCCCGAGCGAGATTCGTGGGCTGCAGGTCGCCCTTGCCGCCGTGAGGTCGGCTTCCGAGCGCGAGCGGCATGGCACTCGCCGCAAGTTCCTCCCTCGCCACCTCCACCTCCATGGCCGCACCATCAAGGGCTGCAAAGCGCGTAGTACTCACTGGCTAGATCCGTATGGCTCGCTTAGAGCGCAAGTGCGGTTCTTTTTATTTTGAGTCAAGTTGTGTGTGTTGGACTAGATGCAGTATGGACGGCGACGCCGTGCATCTCATTGGCGGCGTACGTGTGATTCGAGCGAGCACCCGAGGCACCCCTAGCGTGACCTGTTCCAGCGACCTCCTTCCCGCACTAGCACCGGATCGCCGGTCAGGCTCCATTGGGCCGAGGGGAAAAGGAGGCCGGCGAGCCTGAGCCACCGCCGCCGGTGAGATCCGTGGCGGCCGATCCGGGGGAGGTTGCTAGGCACGACGACGACGTTCCCCTCCCTCACCTTTTGACTTCCTACCGAATTGGGGTGGGCGTGGCCTCGCTGCGGCTGTGGCCTCCGCATCCTCCGGCGGTGCGGACGGCTCGTGCATGCAGTGCGCTAGCTGTGGCTGTTCAAGGCTTGGTGCGCAGTTCCGCATCAATTTTTTTGTATACTCATTTTAGTTGGCTGGATGTATGTATTTGTGAAGTTCTCAGATATTTTCTCAAGAGAGGTTCATCTCGAAAAGGAGAAAAATGTGTGATTCAATGTTTAAGTGTATGTCCGAGGTTCACTATAGTATCTAGTGAAGTTTTATATTTTCAAGAGAGGTTCGCTCTCGAGAAGGTGAGAAAAGTACAGAAAATCCCAGATGCGTTCTTTTCACCGAGTAAATAGAAAAAAACATCTCCAAAAGAAGCTAGCTTCTTATTAGATGAAGTTCACACCTCGCTTGGAATACACGCCTAACGAAAGTATGAAAAAGACAACAAAACTCATGAGGTTTATTTTTGGTAGTATTGCGGTCACTTTCGTAAGTGTTATGTCCACTCGCTCATAATTTTTTAAAGACAACAAAACTCGTCTCGAGAAAAATTACATCCGACAAAAGAAATTATGCAACTCGCTTGCCCGTCCGATGCAAAGGCGGTTTTCATTCGAAGCAAAGGCGGTCGGCCATATGGTGTTGTTCATCCCGTAGGTGCAAAAAACTTGTCGTGAAGCGAAGAAAAGTAATGTGGTTCACTTCTTGATAGTGTTATGGTTCATTTACACCCGATGTGAAGTGCACTCTACTTTCTCGCCCTTGAAAAAATACGTTTGAATAAAAGAAACCATGCAGTTCTCTTACCCGTGTGATGCAGTGCGGGTTTTTCGTCCGTTGCAGTGCGGTTTTCAGTCGGATGAATTACCCACGTCGATTTGGGTGTCGCGAAAAACATAGTGTCCGCATTTCGGTAAATCTAAAACTGCTCTTAAACTGTAAGGAATTAGAGAGAGTGTTCTACATGAAGAAGTTGCGTCTCGTCGATATCTTTCCAATGGCGTATCGTTTGAATCATTCCGACCAGCGGTTTGTAAAAATTTCACAAAAAACAGCAGCTGCCACTCGTCGTCCGCCACATGTTTTTCAAAATTAACTTAAAACCGCAAGGAATCTCAAAAATATTACAACATATGAAATTTGCGCCTCGTCCATAGCTTTTCAACGACATATTACATGCCTCGTTTCGACAAACGGTTAAAAAACTAGAGCGAAAACAGTACCGAAAATTTGAAAAAATTTGAAAAACAGAATTCCGCGATTTAGTAAATTCAAAACTGCTCTTAAACCGTAATGAATTAGAGAAAGATTTATATATGAAATATGCGCCTCGACGATATCTATCCAACAGCGTATCATTTGCTTCATTCCGACAAGCGGTTTAGAAAAAAACGCTTAAAAACGCTCGCTGCCACTCGTCATCCGCCGCACTATTTTTAAAGCTGCTCTTAAACCGTGTGGAATCTCGAAAAGTGTTCAACATGTCGAAGTTGTGCCTAATCCATAGCTTTTCAATGGTATATTACACGCCTCATTCCGATAAACGGTTAAAAAATTAGAGCGAAAACAGTACCGAAAAAACACCGCGTGCAATTTTTTTCGACACGAAGTTCACTAGTCTCTATTGCAGTGCTTTCGTCGTCAAAATGATGCAAGGCGCTTCATTGAGCGTGCAAATGCGAAGTGGTGTGTAGAATAGCTATTCTGCTAATATTAGCAGAATAGACCGTATATATATATATATATATATATATATATATATATATATATATATATATATATATATATATATATATATATATATATATATATATATATACCGATACTTGGATCGCACCAGTGTTTAACAAGGCCCTCCAGGTCTTCATCCGATATATTTTCCATCGAGATGTTTGGGAAAGTTCACTTTATTAGCCTTGCCTTCAAAGTGAGTTTTCCTCAAGTTATACCGATGTTGTCATGAGAGCAGACTTGAAAACATGGGTGCAAGCTTGTCTAGTTGCATCATCTTGGCTATCCAACTTGAACCTCATCTGTTGAAAATTATGGGAGTCTCATTATCAGCAACCTAGGAAGTATGGGATAGAGCAAAATGATATTACTGGTTTCCATACATAACCATACTTACAGATAAATGGTCGAGCAAGGTGTTGAACTAGGTTTCGTCTTTGTCATTCCTGTACAGAATCCATGTTGGGAGGATACGTACATGACACCTAACGACAACCGCTGCCTCTGATACTAACTTGGCTGACTCTGTAGCATCACGTGGCCTTTTTAAATCTGCCTCAAAACGGATCTCCATTCTTCCTCCTCTAGATTTAGTTAACCTATCGAGCATTATCCCTGATGTTTTTTTCCTCTTGCGCCTAGGTGCTAGTCCAACAACGAACATAGGAAGTGTTAATGTACATCAAACTGTGAGACTACATATAAAGAAGCATGGAATCAGAATTTGACTCCAAAGAACTACCTTCTTGCTGTTGAAGCTCACAAGATTCATCTGATATTGCCAACTCGCCTTGTGTCAAGAGTGCTTGGGAAGTAGTGTCGTGGCAAGGGAGCTTGGGAACGTGCTGCTAGTTTCGATTGACGACGAGTATGTCGTGCAACCGGTAGTACTGTGGTAGGTGTTGCAAGAACTAGGGATGTCTCTGCTTGTTTGGTGGCAGCTATTTGTTTCGCTTGGCTTTTTTGCAGCTCGTGTAGCATGGGATGTCGTGTTTGTAGAATTTTCCGCTGGACTTTGACCTTCTATTGCACCATCGCATTCAAAGAGAATCTGCATGATCCATCCGCTTCTCATTCCCTCGCCATTCTGTGTTTCTTCGCCTTTCTCTCGTGCCATGTTAAGTCAAGTCGACAAGAAAACGAATAACAATTTAGTTCTTCGTAACAAATTGATGCGTGATGCATTTAACTGAACTTTGATGTTAGACAACCACATGATAGGAGGATGTAATATGTATGAAAAACAGGACGGAAGAGATAACCGAACTATGATGTGTAAACTAAGAAGAAGACATGTCACCAAATTAGAAGCAATGCAATGGAAGGTAGACACCATATGAAAGATGCTACAAATATCGCTCCGCCAAGTTAATGTTGTCTCATCATAAATGGCGTTTAAACAAATGTGAAGCAAGACAAGAAATAAATCATGTGGAAGATGCAAACAACATCACACTACCATGTTAGAGGTCTCTCGTCATTAGTGCCATTGCATATTCACAACATTGCATATTCACAGCTTATGATGTGTAAACTAAGGAGAAGGCATTTCAACAAATTAGAAGCAATGAAAGCTAGACACCATATGAAAGATGCAACGAATATCACTCTACCAAGTTAAAACTGTCTCGTCATAAGTGCCATTTCAACAAATTAGTAGTACAAGCTAGAAAAGAATGTGAGATGTAACCTATATCACACTCTGAAGTCAAACGTGTCTTATGATAAGGGATTGTTGCAGGTTACACAACAGTAGTAATTTGATGTAAGAACATGGTGTGATAGACAGATATTGTATGTTCTAGAAGCAGGAACACGTGTCTTATTCAAGTATAATGTGTAAAGTAAGCATATGGAATTCAACAAAATTAGAAGCAATACAAGCTACACATCACACATAACATGCAACCACATATAACAGTGCCAAGTTAGAGGGAGCATGAGTGATGCTGCACTAGGTGAGTCGTGCTCATCATAAACACAGCTTTGTTGAGTGTCTATGCATGTGTTGTCTTGGAAATCATCTTGGGGGTGTGGAGGAGTAGAAACTGTAGAGGCCCTCCGTTCGGAAGGAGCACCTTTATCCGCTGCCTTGCTAACTTCCTTCCGCTTTATTGATTTTGAATTGTCAAGTAAAACCGACAAGAGAAAGCAATAAAATTCTCTCTTCAAAACGCATTCATGCATGATACTGACAATCACTACTTTGATGTAAGGCAAACACATGATACCAGGATGGAATATGTACGAAAACCAGGACGGCATGGCATGTTCACAACTGTTTGTGTAAACTAAGCAGAAACCATTCCAGCAAATAAGAAGCAATGCAAGCTAGACAACACATGAAAGATGCAACCAATATGACTCTGCCAAGTTAAAAGCGTCCCATCATAAATGGAATTTCAACAAATTAGAAGCAGTGCATGCTATAAATCATATGAAAGATGCAACTAATATCGCACTGCATATACTAAAGGTGTCTCGTCATATTGATTGATGCGGGATACAAAAAAACAATAGTTTTTTGTAAGGACATGCTTAATAGACAGATGTACTATGTACTAAATACAGGAAGGCATGTCACATTAATAGGTATAATGTACTATAAGCTAAGTATACTAGCACATGCAGTTTAACCAGATTGGAAGAATTACAATCTAGACACCATATGCAACATGCAACCACATATCACGCTGCCAAGTTAGAGCAAGCACTGCGATGCTAGTGTAGGGAAATGTTGTAATCAACTACGAGCTACGCTCACTATCTTCATCTAGCATTTCGCTTCTTGAGAATCATGTTGGGAGGCCGACGCTGCATTCTTTAAATGAGTAGTCCCCTTGCCTGCCTCGTCATATAAGTGATTGATGAGGGTTACACAAGAACATTAGTTTGATGTAAGAACATGGTTAATACACGATGTACTAGTATGTACCAAAAACAGAAAGGCATGTCATATTCAAAGGTATAATGTGTAAGCTAAGCAGATGCAATTTAACCAAATTGGAAGCAATACAAGCTAGACATCCGGCTGGAGTGGTGAGCATGATCATCTAGGACCGAGAGCCTGGTGGAGGCGGGCTGCTTCGCCACCATCGCAGCTTTTAGTTGGCTTCCGTGTGATGCCTATCTTTGTTGGGCTTGTCACTGGCTCGGCCAAGGCCCCGACTAGCTATTTTTCTTCCGTGCTCCCGGATGGTGGTTCATGTAAAAATATCTTTCCTTATCTTGATAAAGACTGACTTGACCTTTCAATACAAGCTAGACACCATATGCAACATGCAAGCACATATGACACCGTGAAGTTAAAGCAAGCACCTGGGATGGTGGTTCACGGTGAGCGAGATCATCAACTCCAGAGCTACGTTCCCCGTCTCCATCTGCTGACACTACACCCTTTAAAGTCTTGAAACGTGTTTGGCCTAGCCGCGTACCACGCTGGATCGACTTCTCTCTTCTCTTTCCTGCTTCTGTGAAGGCAGGGTCTGAAATACCCTTGCATAAAAACACAATAGTGAGAGTATGGGTGAAGTGTGTGCAGAAGTAGTGCACTATAAAAGTAGCAGATAGCAGGTGGCTGAAAAATAAATGACAGGAGACATATGATAGCTTTACAATATTGCATGGCAAACAAAATTAGATTCTACTCCGTATGATTTTGTAATATATGAGCACAGAAATGCAGTACTCCTCCAAACACCACCACATGTGGTCCTATCAAGATAACGATCGACTAAAAATAAATAGGTCATCGATTTTTTTATGAACCGTCCGATCTATAAGGAACGGCAGATGGCCTTCGCTCTACCTCCCGCCATCCTTGTTGACGATCTTTCTCGAACCGCCAACGACCACCGCCTGACACTGCCTCCGCCGCCCGCCCTCCCATCGACCTCACAACACCGCCGTGTTTGGCAGCGCCCAGGCCATCCTTTAATCCCGGCCGACCTCCAGATCGGGCGCCAGAGCTCTAGGCCGCACACGCCCTAAAATAAACACTATATGCTGCTTCCCCAGCAGTAATAGTCGTACTAGCGCTGTTACGCCGGGAATGCTTCCATTAATTGGGAATCAACTGGCCAGAAATTGAAATTCAGGGGGGCGACGGACCTCTAGCTAAGGTGAAATAGTATATGAGGAGAAACCTTGTGCATCGCGAGCTACTAGGAACATCTAGTATGAAGAAGAAGCGGTCAACTAGTGTCTTCTGTGGGATGAATACCATGCAAGCAGAGACGTAAGATTTGCACGAATAAGGGAAGAGGAGTACCTTCTTCGGTTGCCGGTGTGGTCACCTCCACATGTCGCGCCGATCTTCTTCTTTTTACCGGGGGAACCGATGTTCTGGAGGGTGCAGGCTTGGACGAACCCATGGCCAAATTGTTGACTGTGTTGCCGTGGCCGTATGTCGGTGGAGGGGAAGCCGATCCGAGGCGGCGAAGGACGGCATAGCAGGAACAGCTCCGGTGCGGTGGAGGGTGGCGAAGTTGGAGCAGCATCGGTGAGGCGCAGGACGGCGTGGTTGAACTGGCTCGGGTACGGATGGCTCGGCCTAGGCTTCAACTACTAGCTGTGGAGGGCGTTGCGGTTGAGGTTGCGGTGGACGACGACGTCAGGGTATCGGCTCCGGCATGATGGAGGAGGGCGGCGGTTGATGGGTGGGATGGGGTGGCGGACGGAGGACGCCGGGGTTTCGCGGCTTGTGGAGAGGTAGTTTTGGCGCCCACGGAGTACGAATGGGGAATCGGACGGGTGGGGGGGGAACCATTTTTCGGTCTAGGACGCGCTTGTTTTTGGCTTTTTTGAACAGAAGATGGGACGCGCTTGTTTAAAATTTGGGGAAAGTACAAACTTTGCCCCCTCTTAAATTTCGGACCTACTGTGGGTCAGGGGTAGGATGGTAATCCCAGGTGTCCCAAATAGTGGGCGGGAGCGATTTCGGACGTGCACATGTGTGCTTAGGCAGCCATTGTGTATGAATGTTTTTCGGAGGCGGTTGCGTGGCGTCTAGATGAGGCTACAAACCTACCCCGGTTTAGACCTTTGGACATCGGGCCGGCGGGTTTCACGGGTCAGAGTTATTAGAAAAGTAATTTCCTTGTACTACCAAACATTGGTCTCATGCGGTTTCGTGCGAGTAGAGGCTCTTTTGGCGCTTCGTTCGAAATTTTGAAACACAAGCATTCACGTTTAGAGTACTCTTGAACTATGAGGATTGACCTAAATAGACAACGTTATATTTGACCTTGTATGTTCGAAAACCTCATTAAATTATCCGCTTCTTTTTGAAATTTTGACACTTGAAAATCCTATAACTACGATTATTTTGGAATGGAGGAGCTAAATTTGAATCTATTTTGTACACGACTACATATGCTATTATGTACAAAATCAGAGCAAAGATTGGTGCCTCCATAATTTAGGTATGGTTTACAAATGCCATAGATATCAAATTCAAATAATTGAATGGACTTCATGTTGAATTTGATTTTTTTTAAACCACCTTAAGTTGAATTCAAATGTATGGTAGTTCATATGTAGCTATTTATAATGTCCATTGTGTAACTTTCGTATGTATAATGTGCTTTACACACACAAAATGAACTATACTCGCGTTTATATTCGATTACTAAACGATGCATTGTCTGGAGTTCAAAATACTAACTATGTGGATCAATTGTGTCGAATAATAACATATACATGCTCAAATTCGATAGAATCTAGATGTCTGATGGATCAATGATCGCTCCTTACGCGAATTGCAAATATCATGATCCCATCCTAATATTGGATACAATTTATATCTTTAATCAATGTGTAGAGCGGTCTTTTACGTGTAGTTTCACTCTCCATCGGTGGTCTCTCACACATGCTCAAACACTCTCTCCCGAGGTGTCTTTCTCACACACATGCTCTAGATATAACCCTCCCTCCCTCTCGTAACCATTTACAACTGTTTTCACTAACCTTTATCACAAGCACTCTTCCTCTCGCAAACATACACATGCACAATCCTCATCGACCCTTTCTATATACATGGACCTGCCTACGTGTCTCATGTACGCACATTATCTTTACTTTGTCTCTCACGCATTGTCTCACACCTCTTCCTAATCGATTTAGTATGATTCTAGCGAGCATTCTGTAGGATGCCCCTTAAAGTTAGGTTGGATAAATAGTAATATCGAGATAAAGGGTTACCTTAGTCCGAGAACCTAGGGTTACAAATCCTAGACGGCTTTGTCGATGGACACAGAGTCCTTCACAATTCTGCTATCTTTGTCTTGTACGACTAGTCATCCATGGGTCTTCCTAAATGTGTCATGGGCCACCAATGTGGCGCAGGACGGAACCGAATGAAGGGCCTCACCTCGACCCACCGGACCTCACGCGTGACACACCCTCTGCCCCCACGCCTCATTATCTTCTCACAACCACACATACCAACACAAAACCACACACACAGAAAATTTCTCCTGGTGCCTCTATTCCTCCCCTTGCATATACACACTCAAGGGAATGGAGTCTCTTGTCGTGACGTCATATTCGTCTCTCTCTCTCTAGACCACTCTCATTTCTCGTGGTATCTCTCCCACACCCCCCTTGGCCCCTCTATCCATGCCTCTCTCGAATACGTAATACACACACATACCTCTCTAGGCCCCGCCAAATGCATCAACTACACATTCACACATGTTACATCACGTACCCCATTGATCTAAAGAGCTCTCTCTTCACGTTTATTTCGCATACAACATTCCTTTTGAATAAAGTGTGGCCAAAAATTATTTTAGAGTTTCTACATATATACAACATTACAAAGTTATATGGAGGAGTACTGACGCTAATTTGCATTGCATGGTGCCCACAATGATATTTATTCCAAGACTGTGAATTTGTATATTTTATATTATATACAAAGTTAGTCATAATAAAGAGAAACGAAGAGCATCTCTCTCCATCGCATACACCCCCTCAGACCCTTTCACGTATGCACACAAAACTATCTCCGTGTCCTCTAAAAGTAAGCCCCGGAAAATTCACGTGTGTTTCATCTTTCTCTCGCGATATATGCAATGACGATCATTATATTTGAAGCGAAAGCACGATACATACATTGGACTTCATAATCCACTCATTACGGTCACCGCTTACGCTTAGTGGTTATTATACAGTCATGGGCTCACCGTACAACTCAGATTTGCTCATGACATGACTAGTTGACCAGCTTAAACTCTCCGCATGGCACCTCTAGTGTTGCATCACATTATCTCACTACCATCGTGCCCACCTGTCGACTTGTATCTACTCTACATCTACACTCTTATAAAATACATAAAATACACTCTTATAAAAAATAGAGTTGGTGATGATGGTGTGCCTGCCATCCTGCAATATAGGTCGTCTGATTTATATCCATGGATAGGAAAGAAACTATGGCAATTTTGCAAAAGGTACCCACACACCTCTCCACATTTGCAAATAAGGCCTTCCCTCGCTCATCCTTTTCTCTCACAAGATAAACAAGTCATACAAATGCATCTTGATGTTACGTGCAACACACGGGCATCTTGCTAGTAAGAATGAAAACAAACGACAAAAAATATTTTGACGGTGGTTCAAGTCATGACCATGGGCACAGCGGACAAGGTGGCCTTGTATTGGTATGTTGAGCCGTCTGTTTTAACACACGTGAGCTGGTGTGATTATACACACACACACGCATGCACACGAACTGCATCCACGCAACACTCACACAAACACATGCACCCACGCACGCACGCAACACCCACACGTACACATGCAGCCACGCACGCACGCAACACTCACACGCACACACGCACGCATGCATGCACACACCAAGACACCACACCACCAACACACACTATCACGCCAAGTGCTCAACCTACACGCATGCGCACACATCGAGCCCCGATAGACACATACACAACCAGTGATTCCGCAAGCACGGGTTGGAGCCTTATCGCACTCGCGTAATTTGTGTTTATCGACCTTTTCCCTATGCGAATCGACAGTGGGACCCACAAGGAACATGGTCAATTTAACTAGTCAACATGGCGCCACGCAGACTATTTGGCCGGTCAGCGAGTGCAATCCGATGCTGAATCGTGAGCAAGTGACCGGATAATCACCGCAAAACGATATAGTGACCGTAATCAGCTTATTCTGAAGTTCGGTGACCGTATTACGCTTTTCTCTCTGTAGGCCCTCCAAAACTACATCTCTACACCTTCTCGCATGTTACATCTATCAACTATGCAATACAGCACTACTACTACACTCTAACACAATAAATCATATGTGTTTTTAGTTTTACTAGATATCATATTGTTACTTATAATTATTCAGTTTGCATACATTAAAATTGCATTTGAAATGTATGGCCAGTATCATCTACCGTGTGGGAAAAATCCCGCCCTTTCCTGTTTAATTGGGTTTGTATCGATGGATCGTGCGAAACAGCAAAACTATAGTACTATACAAGACAAGTGACAGTTCACCGGGGCGTCGTGTCGCCTACTCCTCCGTCAGAAGAGTGGAGCTTCGCTTTCATAAATCTTCTAGTCCCTTTCACGACATGTGGGACATCAAGCTACCGGGTCCACGTGCCATACCGAATACAAGCAGAGCAGCTGGGTGAAGCACCCACCATGGCGCCGTGTAGTAATGAGCAATGAGGCGCCAAATCACAAAGTTGCACCTTTCCGCAGTTAAGTTGGAGGGACGAAGTAATAATGCTAAAAAGAAGTTGGAGGGACGAAGCAACCATCATTTCACGCGTTGCTGAATCCGCTTCTCCCTCATCTTCTTCAACTTAACCACGTGTTGCTTCTACCGTTGTTCTGCCTCATGTGGGACGCGGATCAGCTTGGTAAAGCACTGACACATGGGACCGCATGTGAGCAAACCGCCATCCGCGCGGCAAAATCACCTCCTTTTTACTAATCTTGATTCTATAATTTTTTAGATCAATATAATTGAGATTTGTATAGATAGCACACAGGAGCAAAACCAAGTGGTACGGTTAAGGGCATCCACAATGTGTAGCCAAATGTGAAAATTGCTTTTGGCATCGTGGGAACCATTGTGGATGGTGTTGCCAAAGCCAAAAGATGGAACCGAAGCTCCTGATTGATTGATTGAAGGAATAGAAAATGCAACGCTCTCCTCTTTCTCCCATGCTTGGACGCATGTAGTATAGTATAGAGCATGAGTCTACTCCCTGTCCCTTCTATCACAAATCACAAAGCGTGAGGCGTCAAATCACAAAGCACGGACGAAGCAACCATCATTTCACTCTTCACGACTCCGCTTCTCCATCGCCTTCTTCGAGAAACCATCTCACCGCACTAGTACTCCTAGTAGTAGTACTAGTAAAGGACTTCTTGGATGCAAATAAGGCGGTTGTCTCGGCTTGCAGGCGGCACTTGCGAACGACTTACCGTGGTCTCCCTCAATGGTGTTCTCCGTCGAACGCACTTCGCCAAACACAAAAAACAAATCATCGACGTCACAGCAATGGGGAAGGAAGTCAAATATAGTTACTACCTCCATTTTTTGTACACAAGGCCAGTATTATCAAAATTACAACTTGCAAAGGGCCACTAACACTAATCGAGGCAAAATTGATGGGGTTAGCAACCAAGGACATTAATATCCCCTGCATGCATGCGGAAGTGAGAAGGTTGGTTTGCATGGTGCTGCATTAATCAAGCGATGAGGAGTGAGATGGTTAGCTCTTTGGTCTTTCGAAAAAAATACACATTAATTGACACGTGAAACGAGGATTTGTATCGATTAAATCCCGCAAAGGAAAACCCCGCCTTTCTTTTTTAACACTAGTACTCCTAGTACGTATGTACTTATCCTGTTTGGGTCTAGGCTTTGCATTGCCAAACTTCGCCACACATTTTGCCAAGCTTGCCTAAAGTTTTCAAAATGAGAAGGAGGTACACTTGCGCCGGGTTGTCGCGGTCGCACCGCACCCTCACACGGTCCTCTCCTGCACGCCATGGTCGCACCGCACCCTCACACATCGCTCCTGCACGCTGCAAACCCAACCAAGGGAACGCACCCTCAGCGACACGTCTTGTCGCATGTGAACAAACCAAACTCAGCCATCCTATCGCTGACACATAATTTTCGCTCATAGAGTATGTTTATCCAACCGCATGTTGGGAAGTATCCGTAAGGCCCGTGCGGTGGTCTGTTGGGGAAGAAGAAGAGGTGAGGAAGAAGGAAAGAAGGGTTAGGAGACGAGGATATTCATCCAACCGCTTTGAAATGGTAGATCGACCCAAGTCAGCGACTTGCATAAAAATATAGTAAAGTATGTTTTACACAGCAAAAGATCCATAAAAACAACAACATAAAGAAAAACTATCACTGCTCGCGGAAAGAGACGGCCTCGTCGTCTTTGGCTTCCGGCGCGAACCAGCCGTCGCTGCCAACGTGTGTCTCTGCACCGTGGTTGTCCTTAGCCTCCAGCTACTCGTTTAAGAGGAGTGTGCGGGCGCTCTGCACGGACGAGAGCATAGCCCAGTTCAAGTCGAGGACGACCGGTTCCACCTGCAGGAGGGCGTCGATGAGAGCGGCATCCGCGCGCTCTGCGTCGAGTCGAGCCTCTGCCGCCCGGTTCATGTCCAGGACGTCTGGTTCCGCCTGCAGGAGGGCCTCGATGGCAGCGGCATCCGTGTGCTCCGCCTCAAGTTGAGCCTCCGCCGCCCGGTTCACATCCACGACATCTGGTTCCTCCTGCAGGAGAGCCTCAATGGCAGCGGCATGCGCACGCTCTGCGTCGAGTTGAGCCTCTGCCTCCCGGACCTCCTTTAGTATCGCCATGTTGAACCGCTGGTCCGCCTACACCATGGGGGACTCGGACGCCGGCACGAAGTCGATGTCCATCGTCTCATACCCATCGAGGGCCTTATGCGCCGCGACCTCCACAGTGAACATTGGATCGGCTTCCTCCTCCTCGTAGCTTGGCTCCAGAGAACTCGGGAATTGGCCCGCCGCAAAGCGAGCTTGGGAACGAAGGTCTGTGGCGCCGACCGCCGCCGCGATTTCTGCGCCGCGCCCGGCGCCGAGATCTTGTAGTAAGTGATCTTGCGGCGCACCATGGCTTTCCGCGAACTAGGGGATGCTTGATGCGGCTAGGGATCGAAAGGTGGGGAATGGGCTGAGATTTGGTGTGGTTTTAGGGCGTGGCTGGCGAGGCCGAGCAGCGAAGGTTCCGTGTGAATAGAGGTTCCGTGACGACCGGTCAATCGGTTTTGATCAGTACGTCGCTCTTGTCGCGTTCGCAAGCGCAACCCGCACGCTGGACCCTCCACGTTGCTCACCGAATGGAACACGCGTCTTGCGTTTTCGCTCGCTTGTGGGACCGCAGCTGAGAGCAAACCGACGCCCTCCCCTCCCCGCCCACGCCATTTATTATACCACCACTCCTCCATTTTATGCGGAGTAAATAAAAACAGAGGGAGTATACTACGGATGAGGATCCTCGACGTGGCGAACCCATTGAGTAACCGACATACGGGCCTAGCAAGCATGGGGTCCGCCAAGAAGTGACCGAAGGGAGGGTAAGGCAGGGATACCTACGCCGATGATCCACTTCCACTATACTACTTTGACCAAATGTTAGAGTAATAATATATGACATGCAACTTACACAAATGTTAGAGTAATTATATATGACATACAACTTACACAAAGCATACAGGGTCTAATGCGTTTTTCGAGGCTAACTTTGACCAAATGTTAGAGTAATAATATATGACATGCAACTTACACAAAGCATACGGTCAATTTTGTATGTGAAAGTAGTTTCCAATGATATAATTTTCACATTATACATCTCATGTACTATTAATCGTGTCAATAGTCAAATTGGAAACCATCTCGAGTACAAATCTAGGAGTACGTACGAATCTAACAATATTGATTGGGCGTTGTTGA
This sequence comes from Aegilops longissima, assembly GCA_021605205.1. NCBI lineage: Eukaryota > Viridiplantae > Streptophyta > Magnoliopsida > Poales > Poaceae > Aegilops > Aegilops longissima. Next base: position 19,632 of record JAHIAM010001383.1, on the reverse strand, counting down.
ATGTTCATACCTTTTTTATCATAGTAGAGATACTTTGACTACACATAAAACTTATATGTAAAGTAGGGATAGGAGGGAGTATATTGTACGTTCAAAAATGAAACGAACATTGAATACCCTTTATATATGATTTGCGGATGCTATGATCACTGGTTCAAAATTTTGAATCCACCTTAGGTATCACGTGCCCCCACTCGCTCCCTCTCGATTTCATCTCGGGGTCTGGAGATCTATTGAAAGAGGACTAGGGTGGGTACATGCGAATGATACTTGGCGGAATGTTCAAATGAGGCATGCGGGAGGATGGACTCGACTGGAGGGCAACATGATCGATGGAGAAGAGGGTTGGAGAGGAATGAGAAATAAGCAAACGCCACATGATTACACTTGAACGGCTCAAATAAACAATAAGTTGTCTCGCTTGGCCTACATAGTGAAAGGCCTAATGCGCAACGCGGAGCACTGACGCTCGAATATGGCCTAGAAAACAAGGAAACCGACATGTGGGGCACACCCGTCAGGACGACGTAGCGCAGACTAGTCCAATGGAGGGGCTGGCCCATGACCTCCTCGCCACCGACAACCGCTCATGTGGGTCGTTAGCCAACAACGGGCGCAGCTCCAGCACCGCCTCGACACGGCAATCAGCGGTGAGCGACACACTCATATCGTCGCTAGACACGGTCGGTTTCAGTGTGCCGAGGGTGGCGTTAGTGTTGTGGCACGACCAACGGTATGTTTGGTTTGTGCCCAAGGTTGCCCCATCAAAGCATTGGGCAGCCAAAATTTTGGTTGAGGTATTGGTTGCCCATGATTTGGCCGACATTGGCAAGAAAAATGAACTAGAGTTGGCTAGAGTTCATTGGCATGCCAAAGAAATGGCAACCATCCAAACAAAGACCAATCTTTGGGTCATGACCAAAATTTTGGTTGAGATATTGGTTGCCCATGATTTGGCCGACATTGGCAAGAAAAATGAACTAGAGTTGGCTAGAGTTCATTGGCATGCCAAAGAAATGGCAACCATCCAAACAAAGAACAATCTTTGGGTCATGACCAAAATTTTGGTTGAGGTATTGGTTGCCCATGATTTGGCCGACATTGGCAAGAAAAATGAATTACAGTTGGCTAGAGTTCATTGGCATGCCAAAAAATGGCAACCATCCAAACAAAGACCAATCTTTGGGTATGACCAAAATTTTGGTAAGGTGCACTTTGGCCACAATCCAAACACACCCCAACACCCGGCTCGTCGAGGATGCACGGGGCGCCGCGACGCGTCTGCGGAGTGGTGTAGCGCGGCCAACTGCATCCTCTGGACCTGAGACCATGCCGGGTCGTCTTGCTTTTTCAATGACATGCGGGGATCGCATTTGAGCAAAGGGCATCTCCAACGTTGCCACAACCGCAGCTGACTACCCTGGCACACCAAAGCCCTCGTCCCTTGCGTCGTCACGCGGTGCGTTCCCAGCCGGCGCCAGCTGCCCCCATTCATGCCGTCCGTTTGTATGTCGTCGTTAAGAGGCTTGGTGCCCGAGGAACCAACTCCGGCGACTTAATGACGCACTCGGACGCTTGGCCTCACCGGAATGCGCTACTTAAAGCGGCAACGCCCAGCTAACCTCCACACCATAACGCATCGTCCTCCTACCTGGCACCACATCCGCCATGACCGCAAGTGCGAATGCTCTGCAGGAGAGCTTGTCTTCGGGGATGAAGCTCGAGGTCCCCGCCCTCGCTCAAGTCGCCTCTCGCGACGCAATAGCGGCGTAGCCGGACGCGGACGCGACAGCACAAGCGGTGGCCATGCTGGCGGCCGACGACGGGAGCACGGTCAGCCACGCGTCCTACTTGCCGCCATCCAATGTCCGGCACCGCCGAGGTCAGCGGCTCCTCCGAGGATGAGTAGGGCATGGGAGGCGGTAGGGCATGGTGTGCCAACTGGCCGGTCCGTATCCCGTGTTCTACTCTTCCTCGCCGGAGACCACATCTTCACTTCACGGGTCTTGAACCCCGCCCCCGTATATAGAGATCGCAGATGGAGGACGTCGATCGCCGCCGTAGAATAGGTTTAGGGTCGGGTTTCTTTTATTTTTCTGTCCTATAAAAGTTGAAAATGTAATGAAAATCTGTCGTGTTTGCATTATTTTCGGTCGGTGTATATGAACTTTCACAATAATATACATATTGTGGGAGTACTAGCAAGATGCCCGTGCGTTGCACGGAAGATCAAGATCTTGTGGGAGAAAAGGATGAACGACGGAAAGCCTTATCTGCAAATGTGGAGAGGAGTGCGGGTAAATTGTCATAGTTTCCTTCCTATCCGTTAGATATAGATCGGACGGCCTATATTGAAGGATGACAGGCACACCATCATCACCAACTCTGCTTTTTATTGAACCGAGACAAATCTAAAAACCCAACTAAGCCAACCTCCCAAAGATATCGCTGGAAAAAGACCCGCCGCGCCTGCTTTAGTCGGGATTAGTGGATTACTAGTAGTAGTATCGATGGATCGCGCGAAGCAACAAATTTTTTTTGAGGGGGCGAAGCACCTACTAGTTTAAAAGGAAAAAAGGCGGTACACTCACAGTACTCCTGTCGCGGTCGCATTGCACCCCACACACATTCGGTCTTGCACACGGCTCATGTAAACGGAACACGCTTCGGCTTGCCTCTTCACTGACATGTGGGACTGCACTTGGAGAAACCGACCATGAGCCAAACTCCCCCCGCCCATCGCGCGAAAATCCTCCCCCCCCCTCCCACACAAAAATTCCCCCCAAATCCGATTCAACTGCCTTTCGGCCAAATATTCCCCAAACCCACCTTCCCCCCCATCCCCCATCCACTACATTCTCTCCACCAAAGCCGCCCTCCCTGCCGCGCCGATACATCGGCGCCGCGGTTCGTCGAGGGGACGCACGGCGATCCTCTCTATCCCACAGCATGTTCTCGTAGACTGTCGTCCTCTAGCCGCGCCGCCACCTCTGGCTACGTTCTTGTGGAGGCGCACGGCGGTCAGCGCCACCACCGCTGGCGACGTTCGTGTGGAGACGCACGGCGGTCAGCTTCTCCCACGCTACGCGCATTCTAGACTGAGGCCCCGTTCATGTCGGTGTAGCGCTGAATGTTAGCTGATAGACGATGTTAATCTCACTGTTTGCCGAAGTAGTTGACTGTCAATATGCTCTGCTTAAGAAGCTTCCTTGCCCTGTTCTGCACTCAATCTGCTTAACTGAGATGGCATGCCAAGGCCGATTAGTTGCTAAAATATCTTGCCATATATTTATTGTGACGTAGATTGCCATGGTCTAGTAGCCAATCTGTTAGGTGAAATAGCTCTACACCGTTTTATACTCGATCTTTGTTGCTGCGATGGCCTTCAATAGTTCGATGGCTGTGTGCTCGGCCTCATTGACTGTTGAAACAGCCTGCCATAATTTAGCACTCAAATCTGTTTGCTGAATTAGCTTTACATATATTTCGATACTTAGATCTGCTCGTCCAAATAACTTGCCATAGCTTTAGACATCGACCTAGGTATTTTTTTCTGGACTTCATAAAAAAGCATATAAGTTTTTCCTGTAATATCTAGTAGAAGAACTAATTTGTATGTCTAACAGATGGACAGGACTTGGATAACTTCTGCTCAAAGATTCTTCGCTGCATGTGTCGAGGGGGTTGAAAACTTCATGAACTTTATCAGAGCTGAGTACGGTGGTTCGAAATCAGATGTGCTCTGCCCGTGTAGCAGTTGTATGAATTCAGTTACAAGACCCCAGTAAACTGTGCAAAATCATCTACACTTGTATGGGATGTCGGTCACATATACTAGGTGGGTTCATCATGGTGAAGCTGTGAACGTCAATGTTATTGACTACGTGGAAGCAGCAGATCACCATCTTGATCTGCCTGATGCTCAGGTGGAAGAGGAGGAGGAGGTGGTGGTGGCGGAGCCAGTGAGTTTGACCAACATTGAAACAATGCTACGAAATGCTCGTGCATTCCGTGAACTTTCACCTGCAGAAGAAAAATGGTGGGCCTGCATGTTGGAACAATGCAACGTTGCTGTCACCACAGGAAATAAGCTGTCAGTATTCTCAGCTATGGCTACCTTTCTTCAGGTGAAGACATCTGAGCGGATGACCAACAAATCATTCGATGCGATGTTGGCTGCTTTCCGCAAATCTTTCCCAGATGCGTCTGAGCTGCCACACACCTAGAGTAAAATGAAGAATTTCCTTCATGCAGTTGGAATTGGATATGATCTGATCCATGTTTGTAAGAATAATTGTGTTCTGTTCCGGAAGGATTATGCCAACTTAAGTGAATGCCCGAAATGCAAATCATCAAGATGGAAAGATGGCGATGATGTGAAGAGGATTCCTCATAATGTTCGAGACATTTTCCAATTACACCAAGATTGCGAGAGGTTGTTTCATGATGTTTGAAACAAGAGAGGATGTACTTGTGGCATTCTAGGAACCAGGAGTACAGAGATCGAAATGTAATGAGCCATCCATCTCATGGTAGTGAGTGGAAAAGCTTCAATGATAAACACAAAGAGTTTGCTGCTGACTCGAGAAACATTAGACTTGGCTTAACTTCAGATGGATTTAACCCATTTGGCCACCAGGCGCCACATATAGCATGTGGCGCTTGCTTTATCCTTACAACATGCCTCCAAATGTCTGCACCAAAGAATCAAACTACATGATGGCCTTGCTCATCCCAGGTCCAAAAAGTCCTGGAAAGGATTTTGATTTGTTCACGGAGCCTCTTGTGGAGGAACTTCAACAGCTATGGAAGGGTGTTCTCACTCGACACCTATATAGCAGCCCACCAGCTGATTTCTTTCCGCCTACTGTTATAATTTGGTGCATCCATGATTATCCGCTTTGGGCACTATGTCGTATTAAGCGACACATGGTTACAATGCATGTGTTCGCTGTGACAGAATCATTGTCATCGCAAATACTTAGCAAGATCTATTACATTGGTCACCGCTGTTTCCTTCCCAAGGACAAGCCGCATCATAGAAAATACCGAAGACATGTGTTCAATGCAAAGCATGAAAACCGTGATGCACCAAAGAGGCTCACCGCCGATGAGTTGCAAGTGGAATTAGAGAAGGTCAGTATATTACACCGTGAAACCATCCCAGTAATGGTAGCGGAAAAGGAAGCGTGGCATGGTAGAAGAGAGATTATTGTTTACCTGCAGGTCCACTTTGTGGGACTTGGAGTATTGGAAAGATTTGGATCCGCGGCATAATCTTGATGTGATGCACATCGAGAAAAATATATGTGACAGCATTATCGGCACACTTCTTAACATTGAAGGCAAGACGAAAGATACCTTAAAATCTAGGATTGATTTGACACACTGGTATCGAGAAAGGATTTGCAGGTGCAAGATGAAGGTAAACCACGGATATGGCACCAGCTGTATACGTCTTGGACAAGGTAAAAGAAAAGAATTCTGCGAGGTCTGTCATGTGTGAGATTCCCACATGGATTTGCTTCCAACCCGAAAGGAGAGTCGGTCTGAGATGGAAACAAGGTACAAGGGTTGAAAACTCATGACTGCCACGTCCTACTTCAAAGGGTTTTACCTGTTATTCTTAGAGGATTGGGCCGCCCTGACTTATACAGAGCAGTTGCAGAGTTGGGACAATTCTTCAGGGAACTCTGCAGTAGAAATATCAGGATAGATGTTTTGGAGCGTCTTAGAGACAAGATACCAACTATCCTATGCGACCTTGAGAAGATATATCCTCCAACCTTCTTTGATGTGATGGTGCATTTGGTTGTTCATCTACCTGATGAGGCACTACTTAGAGGTCCAGTACAGTATGGCTAGATGTACCCTATTGAAAGGCGGCTAGGCACTTTCAAGGGCTATGTTAGGAACAGAGCTGGACCCAAGGGTTCCATTGCAGAGGCCTACATTGCTACAGAAGCGTTGACATTCTGCTCAAAATACATTGAAACAGCTGACCAGCTTAGCAAAGAGGTGGGTGAAGACAATCCTGGGCTCAATGTCTTCGATTATTCTATTTGAGTTACAGGGAAGAGTCGACAAGAGGACAAACCTAAAGATTTGGACAAAATGGTTTGGTATGTGTTGAATAACTATCCTGAGATACTACCTTACATCAAGTAAGTGCAGTACTGTAGCTTATACATCATAATCTACTAAACTTGCAGCACATTCTTATATATTTAGATGTTTGACGCGATCACTATGTTGTGCAGCATCTACAAAGAGGAGTTACTGCCACAAAATCCAAGAAACATTGACAAACCGGTTATGGCAGGATTTGCGAAATGGTTCAGGAACCATGTGAGCTTTTGAAGTGCACTGTCAGTTTTTTTAATATATTGAGTACATAAGATGATCAGCTTGTCTATTTTCTAACCATAGGTTAAGAAGATGCGAGAGGATGGGCAGGCAGTTGATGATGCCCTTTACTCACTAGCAATGGGTCCTGATACTCGGGTAAGACATTATGAATCTTGCGTTGTTGGAGATGTGCGCTACAACACCCTTGCACGAGAAGAAGGCAGGAAGACACAAAAGAGTGCCATCATGAGCACGGATACATATGACAAAGAGACAACTGAAATGTATACTAACATAACAGACATTGTTCGATTGCAGATATCTCCGCCGAGGATCATCGGTGTGTGGTTACATTGTGTTGTCGTTGGTATAACCTGTTTTCCGTGATCGCAAAACCCAGAGCTGATGATTATTTCAAATCCATCAATGTCAAGGCGGCGTACTGCACCAACGAGTCTTTTATTTTGGCAAATCAAGCAACACAGATATTTTTCTTGGAAGACACATTTGCACGTAGCGATGACTGGAGAGTATTGAAAAGGTTTGAGCAGAGGAATTCGTTTAATGAAGTTGCACAACAAGATGATGCTTACACTGCTCCTGATGTACAAGATAACATAGATGTTCCTAATATCTTTGAGAACCATCACGTCAATGACGTTGGCGAAAAGATAGCCTGTCGTGCTGTGGACATACAAGAGTTGATCAAGAAGAAGCCAACGTTCGAGGACGTTGAGAACGAACAAGAAGATGACACCGTGGGAATTACGATTCAGACTGATACACATGGCGAAGATGTTGACGCTGCTGCTGCGGATGATGATTACATTGCTTTTGTCGTATTTGCCTGTCAGAAGACGTTTTTTATCTACTATGTGAAATTGTGTTTGCTATGACAACTAAAACCTGATGAACATGTTGTTTAGTATTTTGCTGTGAGAACATCACTTGCTATGTATGCTGATTTGTGTTTGGTGATTGTATGACAACTAAAACATGATGACATTGTTGTTTACTTGTACTCATATTTGGTTGTGAAACTTGAATTTGATGACATAGTTTGCTGTTGGACTACAATTTGCTCTTCGAATGAGAACAAAGCTGACCCGACAGGGCCTCTGCTATTTATTTATTTATATGAGCAAAAGGGGATACCCCCTGATTTCCGTTAATAGAAATCATTAGATGTTCACAACACTACACCCAGCCTGCTACACAGGTTTCATTCATTACTAGTTTCAGCAAAGTGCTCATGTCGTAGCCTTTGAATACATCACGAGTGCTACATACACTGCAAATAAAGAGACAATCATCCTACAGAGCACATCAATTTTTCCCATTATCTTCACAAGCTCTTTCATCTCCTCATTGTTGTCAAGGCCGTTCAGCAGCTGTTGCTTGGCCATGATCAGAGGAACTGCATCTTTAACCTTCTGCTCTGCATCTTCCTCTTCTCCAGTTCCTTCAGTTACTTGTCCAACACCCCAACCTGCTGGTATTGGGATTCCTCGGCTAACAAAATCATCAGCGTAGTTGCATTCCCCCACATCAGCACCTTCCCAGAAATACAAATCACACGAATCTTCCCTTTTCTGCATGAATCAAATTGGAAGATCATCAACCAAACTATTAAAAAATCAGCAACTGAAAGCAGCAGAACAACACCTCGGAGCTCAATACCCTGGGACACTGCCACAACCCCTAAATGTCAGGAGGCACCAAGAACAATGTTCTCGTCACAAAACCATCGGAACGATTCCAAGATACCCGCGTGATCCTAAAAAAAATTTAGTGAAATTTGAGGAGAGTAGAGTCAAAACTTCTACGTCAGGAGGCCTCACCAGAGCGACGAAAGGACTGAGGAGTAAAAAGAATCCTACTCTCCGATATATATATAATCCTAAGAATCAAAACATTTATTTTCTAGACTCAACAACGCCAGCGATTCGATCAAGCAGGGGGCTCCTAAGTCGGGGATGGCTCTGATAGCAACTTGTAACGCCCTCGATGCGGCTATATCTCCCACGTGTCGAAGCACGACTTAGAGGCATAACCGCATTGAAAGCAATGTCGCAAGCGAAGTAATCTTCACACAACCCATGTAATTCATAAGGGAAAGAGATACATAGTTGGCTTACAATCGCCACTTCACACAATCCATGAGTAAAGCATTACATCATACAAATACAATCAAGGTCCGACTACGGAACCAAAATAAAAGAAGACTACCCCAACTGCTAGATCCCCGATCGTCCCAACTGGGCACCACTACTGATCATCAGGAAACAAAACATAGCAACGACCAAGGTCCTCGTCGAACTCCCACTTGAGCTCGGGCTTCGCCATCTCGCACCTGGTATCATCGGCACTGCAAACTGTTGTGATAGAATCTGTGAGTCACGAGGACTCAGCAATCTCACACCCGCGAGATCAAGACTATTTAAGCTTATGGGTAGGAGAAGGTAGTGAGGTGGAGCTGCAGCAAGCACTAAGCATATATGGTGGCTATCATACGCAAAAGAGAGTGAGAAGAGAAGCAAAGCACGGTCGTGAAGCTAGCAATGATCAAGAGGTGATCCTGAACTCCTACTTACGTCAAACATAACCCAAAACCGTGTTCACTTTCCGGACTCCGCCGAAAAGAGACCATCACGGCTACACACGCGGTTGATGCGTTTTAATTCGAATCTGGTGTCAAGTTATCTACAACCGGACATTAACAAATTCCCATCTGCCACATAACTGCGGGCACGGCTTTCGAAAGATAATACCCTGCAGGGGTGTCCCAACTTAGCCCATCATAAGCTCTCACGGTCAACGAAGGATATTCCTTCTACCGGGAAGACCCGATCAGTCTCGGAATCCCGGCTACAAGAAATTTTGACAATGGTAAAACAAGACCAGCAAGACCACCCGCTGTGCCGACAAATCCCGATAGGAGCTGCACATATCTCGTTCTCAGGGCACATCGGATAAGCTAAGCGTACAGGTACCAACGTAACCCAAGTTGCCAAGGGACGGTCCCGCACGGTGCTCTAGTTTGGACCAACACTCGGAGGAGCACTGGCCCGGGGGGGTAAAATAAAGATGACCCTTGAGTCTGCAGAACCCAAGGGAAAAAGGCTTAGGTGGCAAATGTTAAAACCAAGGTTGGGCCTTGCTGGAGGAGTTTTATTCAAAGCGAACTGTCAAGGGGGTCCCATAAATCACCCAACCGCATAAGGAACGCAAAATCAAGGAACATAACACCGGTATGATGGAAACTAGGGCGGCTAGAGTGGAACAAAACACCAGGCATAAGGCCGAGCCTTCCACCCTTTACCAAGTATATAGATGCATTAATTAAATAAGAGATATTGTGATATCCCAACATAATCCTGTCCACCATGGAGCAATCTTCAATTTCACCTGCAACTAGCAACGCTATAAGAGGGGCTGAGCGAAGCGGTAACATAGCCAAACAACGGTTTGCTAGGAAAGGATGGTTAGAGGCTTGACATGGCAACATGGGAGGCATGATATAGCAAGTGGTAGGTATCATAGCATAGGCATAGCAAAAGAGCGAGCATCTAGGAAGCAAAGATAGAAGTGATTTTGAGGGTAATGGTCATCTTGCCTGAGATCCCGCAAGGAAGAAGAATGAGTCCATGAAGAAGACAAAAGGATGTAGACGAACAAATCCTCACAACTCCGGAACGAAACCGAAGCTAACGCGAGAAGAAAACCGAAAAGAAGCAAACAACATAGTAAATACACAATCATAAACATGGCATGATGCACAATCAAGTATGATGCATGTCCGGTTTAATGATTCATGGGATGGCAAAGTGCAACAAGCAATACTACAAGTTAAGTGGAGCTCAATATGCAACGAGTTGCATATTGACGAAACTTCACAACATTTATTTAGTTCACTCTTGTTTAGGCTACCCAACAATATTAAATGTTATTAAACATGGCATGGGGTGAAGCATATGAAAACTACCTATCTAGGCAAGTTTAAATGAGGCCGGAACAACAAACAACAATTCCGGAAACTCCTCATATGCATAATATGAATTTGGTACTGTTCTTCCCTAAACACAATTTTAGAGTTGTTAAACATGCAAAGCAAGTACACCATGTTAAACTAGGCATTTTTCTACCCCATTTACATATAAAGTTTATTAAATTTGGAGCTACGGTTATTTAGTTATGAAATAAATCATTTTAACATGGCATTTAAAACAAACAGCATTTTAAGCATTTTAAACATGGATGAAAATTGAATATTATGAAACTAGATGAAATTCTAAGCATTTTACATGTATAGTTTGTTTAATTTGGATGCATGCATATTTAGTTATTAACAATGCAAAACAGGGGCATTTTCTGTAAATAAGAATGCATTGGAAAAATGCTAAAGTACACAGACTGGGAAAAAATATGTAGGGGCCAGAAGCATTAGAGTACAACGGCCCAGAGGTGGAATCGGGCCCAACCGGCTATGGGTGTGTGTGCTCGAATTAAAACAGAGAAGCAGGGACTAAAAAGAATCGGGAGAACCAGGGATCGAACCCTGAACCTCCTGGATAGAGGAGCAGAGCGCTGACCAATTCAGCTACTGCTCTACTTGTGCAACACATGGGAGCCAGCAACTCTTAACCAATGACTAAAACGGACGAGCTTTGGAGCCATGGCTCACGGTGGTTGCCGGCGACGCAGCCGAGCACAACAGCGGCAACCGCGGCTGCAAAGGGCTGGCGGGGGTGCAAAATACGATGAGGGTGTGGGTGTGAATGTGCAAGGCAGGGACGAGCGGCTGCTGCTCGCCGGTGTCGTGTGTGTGCTGAAGCAGAGAAAGAAACAGAGGAGCTGGTGCTGTGCACAAAGAGTGGCGGAGGAGCTCGTCGGAGCTGTTCCGGCAACCAAAACACGCGGCGGAGGGCGCGGATGGAAGCTACGCAGCGGGGTGAAGCCATTCATACCAAGCATGCAACGGGAAGTGAACGGATTCCTTGCCGATGACGGGGTTCCGCGGTGGGGCGCGTGAGCTTGATGCTCGCGGCCATGGCGGCGATGCATGGCGAGGCAGGAGCTACAGCGGCGGGCGTGCGGAAACATGCTAGGGTGCGCGTGGGGTTGCTCGAGTTCGAGCTCGCACTCGACCCATGCACGGTACGGCTCGGTGAACGATGGCAGCGGCTTGGCGACACGGGGTGAGAAGCAGGGCAAGCCACGGGCGTGCGAGAACAGGGGGTAGATGCTACATGGGCATATGGTGCATGCTCGTGGCGTGGACGTACGCGGCAGAGCGGTGGAAGCAGAGGGTTCGGCGCGTCCATGGTGAAGCACGGTAGCCGGGGATTTCGTGTGAACAGATCGACACCTAGAGGATGCGAACGAGGCGTATAAAAGGGCTGAGAAACACGGCTGCTCACCTAGGTCCCGTAGGACAAGACGAATCGGTCGGAGATGCGACAGATAGAACTCGAGGATGCGCTGATCATGATGAAGCTTGGCTCCATGAAGAAGACGAAGTAGGGGAAGCAGCCGACGTAGAGGAAGACAATCGCGTCGCTTTGGCCCTTCTGGCTCCTGGCCTTGTTGGAAATTGAACGAGACGACGTCGGTGAGTTGACCCGGAGCGAAGACGACGATGGAGGAGAGATATGGATGTGGCAGAGCCGTGGAAGTGCTCCAGGAGCTCTCCGGCGGAAGGGGCGACAGCTATGGAGGCGTGGCTTGGACCTACCTTGCGGCGGCAGCGCGGAGAGGGGAAGAGGAAGGGGAAAACCCTAGGGTGCGAGGCTGGGCTTCTTATAGGGGCGAGGCGCGGCTCGGCTGGCTGCCTCGGTGGCCATACGTGCTCCTCCTCTGTTTTACTGTGAGGGGGAGGTGGCGAGAGGAGGAAGAAAAGGAGAAGGGAACGGTCGCTGTAGGTGGGGTCGCGGGTAACCAGCGTGGCAACTTACCACGGGAAAAAGAGGGAGAAGCCAGGCGGGCTGCTGCTGCTGAGCTGCGGGTGATGGAAAAGGCCCGAGTGGCTACATTGGGAGGGCTTTTCCTTTTCTTCTTAATTCTGTAAATTTGAAAAATTCGCAGCTGAAGAAAAGGAAATGTTCAGGGAGGTAGGTAATGAATTTGGCAGATAAAAGAGTATCCTCATGCTCCAGGAATTATGCTCTATTGGATAAAATTCTTTTGGGCATTTTTAGAGGTAGAAAAATAATTCAAGTTTGAATTAAATTCAAACTTGAGCCATTTTTGGACCCGACCAAAACATCTTAAAAAGAGCTGAAAATTGACAGAGGGGTTAACGGCAATGTGTAGGGTTTGTAGGAAAAGATGGAATATTTTCTGGACAGGGAAAATGTCACATGAAAATAAATGTAATAAAGAAGAAAGGAGAAGTTTGAATGGAATAGAAACTTGGGTGAATTTGACGAATGGTCGCTGGTATGAGCATGTTGCATGAGTGAGGTGGAGGTAAGAAGAAAAGGGGGGGTCACCAAGATCACACGACCAGACTTCAAGATGCAAACCAGGGCATGATGCTCATGATGTAAATGCAACAAAAATGACATAGGCAACATCATGAAGCATAGAAGAAAGCAAGGATGACGCAATGCAATATAATATAAGATGAACATGATACAAGAAGCAAAATATGACAAGGCAGTCAACATGGTCATGGCATCAACATAGAGTAATGAAATATGCAAAATAATTATGATAATGCAACAAACAAACAAAAAACACGACAACAACGGAAAAATAAATGGAAGGCAACTCGAGCATCGGTCTTGGGGCGTTACAACACTCCACCACTACAAGAGGATCTCGTCCCGAGATCTAGGATGGCACCGGAGAGAAACGGAAGAGGAAGAGGTAAAATAAAATTGCTTCTTTGACAAACGAGTGAAATCGATGAACCTTGAGAGGTTGAACAAATTGAAAGAAAGAATACCATGGAGATGAACGAAATGAAAACACTCCGTTGGATAAGGAACAAGGAAAACAGCGAGAAAGAAGAGCTTAAGTGACAAGATAGACATTGAAACCACTCCGGTTAAAACAAGATAGAGAAGGAATAATAATGAAATAATTCGGGCAGCACTCCGACTAAAAATGGAAGGAATTAGAATCATGAACTTGGGAAGACTGGATGATACTTGACGAAATCAACATAACACTATCTCCACAACATTTAAAAGAATGACACAAGGGGTAAGAATGATTTCAGATAGCACTCCGGTTGAGGAAGAAGGCAAAACTTGAAAAGATGAGAGAACTTGAATGAAGGACACGACACTCCGGTTAAATGGATAAGCAAGGAAAAGAACATGATCTCCAAAACGAGACGATGTGTCAAAGAGAGCAGCATCACCATGCCTTCGGAAGAAATGAAACAATGAAGTGAAAAGAACGGAGAAAAGAACAACAACTTCCACCACAAATGAATTTGCAAGAGCATCCTTACGAAGTAGGATTTAACAGAGTTGTTTGAAAAACAACAACGGTAAGAATAAACTTGTTGCGGGCTTATGGAAACATCTCAAAATTATGAGGTGGCAAACGGCCACTAACGGAAACCATTGATTGCTTGAGAGCAACACGGAGATGAGAACTCTTTCACCGAGAAGAGAAGGAGAAACTTGGATCATTGATACACACCACAATAGCAACAAACCTTAGGGAAGGCTTTAGGTGAAATCTAAACCAAGAATACTCCAAGGAAGAAAATGATGGATTTAAAATACCTCATTCTTGACAACATGTGAATCATGAAGCATGAAGGGAAATTGTGAAGAATGACATAACACCACCTCAAAAGATAAGGTAGAAAGAATTGCACTTCAGAATGCAAGATGAAGAAATGCTTGAACTCCTCCAAAAAAACATGTGTTGAACATCGTGTTTATTTCTTAGTAAAGCTTGGCGGGTCATAACTTCGAGAGAAACTTGAAGGACAATTCGAGAAAGAAATGAATCCTTGACGAACCACCATGTAGAGCCTCCATGAAGAACTCTGGTAAACAAAAGGATGATAGAAAGAAAGAGAAGTTGACAACACAAGGTGAAACCTTGCAGTGATAAGATGAAGCTTTGAAATGATATAACCGAGAAAACTTGGAACTCCGGAAAGAAAGATGAACAAATGAAATAAAGAATTTTGATGAACCTCCAAAATAAGGAATTGAATTTACTCGATGAAACAAGAATAAGAATTACATTATGCTCATCCTTCACCAATTGAATTGATGACAAGCAATGAATTTGGCATACTACTTATTCTCGTAGAAAGGATTAAGATAGATATGGCACAAACTTGGGAAGGTCTTCAACGATCCGCCGGTAGGATTGGAAAGAACGAATGAATTGATATGATAACCAAGGAAGAGAACTCTTGAACGAACCACCGTAAGAATTGGAAATGAAAGTAGCAAAGGCACAATTCACCGGGAAGAATTAGAAAATGAATAAAGATACTTGACAGAATTTAGATACATGAGAACGAAGAGATCATGAACTGATTAGAGGATATTTGAATGATGCACCGGTAAGATTTGGGGTACTAGAGATGAAAGCTTGAATGAATAATTCTGAGATGATGGGCTCCGGAGAATCAAACTAAAAAGACTCCTGAAATGCTCCGGATAGGTGAAAAGAATTCTCGCAATCAAAACAATTATGAGAGGATGGCATGAAGCTAGAACCATGAATCTTCAATAGAACGGACCAAGATTCAAGAGCAATTCTTCTTCGGTCTTCACATGTTGAGAATGGTGATGAGAACCACCATGACAATTGTTGTGGCACTCCGAAATGAAGAATAGAAAGGTTGAACCAACGATGAAAATAATATGAAAGCTTTTGGAGAAAAACATTTGAGTGATGGAATCCATTCTTACGTCAAACTTTGAAAATAATTTGAGAATAGCTTCAGGAAAAATTAGAAGAGTCGGGTAAGATCCTGGAAAAGACCTGTGGGTTAGGGCCCACTCAAAAGAAACACCGTTGAACGATTTAAAGAAAGATTGCGCCGGTTGAATTAAATGGCTTGAATGAGATAATTATCTCCAGATAGCTTGAATGGATTGGGAATGGAAATGCGAATCTTCTGAGATATCTTCAACACTACGGAACAATTGAATAACAAGAACTGAAAGATTACAAGGTGCACCGGTATGGGAAAACATTTGAAACGGGGAAAAGGATATGATCGACAAAGCTTGAATTGAATCCACCAGGGAAGATAAGAGAACAAAGAATGATAAACTTGGAGCTTCCTTTAGCATCTTCATGAGAATCATCGGATAATAACATTGAAGCAAAATAATGAAGAGACTTCACAGCAATAAAATGGATGCTTGATTAAGATATATGCGTCCTTGAATAAAAGGGTGGGAGGGCGGGAAAAACAAAGGCAACTTGGTACGGATGAAACAAACACCGTTGAGAAAACTTAGAATTGATCTCGCGAATGTTGAAATGATCGGATCCACTTGAACAGAAGCACCTCGGTTGGAAAGGAATTAACATGGCAACCTCCATGATCAAGAAGGATTAGTATTCACATAGAAATATGGGAACATGTGACGCCCGGGTTATTACGCTACAGTAATCCCCGCTAATGATGCCACGTCACCTCGGTTACTGTGGATAGACTCGCGTTAGTTCAAATCCGATTCAAGTTCAAATTCAAAATAAAGTCAAACAATAAAATTTTTCAGATATTAAAACTAAAGTGTTCGGGTGGTTCTAAATAATTCATAAGTATTTATGGTGGTGAAACCCCACTTTTATAAAATGTTTAATCGCTCTAAGATGAATAAAACAGTAGCAAATACAATTATTTAAGTACTTAAAAATAATAAACATTTCAAAACTAATTTGTTATAAGTGTTAAACTATTGTGGCAGTGGCTTAAATTGTGAAATCTATTTAGGTGCCACTTTAGCAATTTACTAAAGCTAAAATAAATGAATAACTAAAAGTAAAACGGAAAAGGAAAAATTAAGAAAAACAAACAAAAAAAAAGGAAAAGAAGGCCCCTCAGGCCACCCGGCCAGCCCGGCGGCCTACCAGCCGCCCACTGCCCACCAGCCCCAGCCTATAGGCCAAGCGCACCCCAAACCCTAGCCTATCGCCCCCACTCACTCCCTCGCCCGTCGGATCGGGATCGATCCCCCCCCCCTCGACCTCTCTCCCATTCCCCGTCTGGATCGAGGTCCCGACCCGCCGCCGCCCGATCCCCTCCTCACCGACCCCACGCGCCGACGGCTTCTTCCCGCCGCCGCCAGACGCCGCCCGCCGCTGGTGCCGCCCGCCCTGTCGCGGACCCACGGCGCCTCCTCGTCCTTCCCCCCAGCGCCCGTCGCCCGAGCTCCCACCCACGCCGTGCCGCCTCCAAAGCCCTCCGTCACCGGAGCCGCCACGCCCGCCCGCCCGCGTCTCCTCTCCCCGACCAGGTCGGATCGGGCCGACCCATTGCCGCCACTCATCGCCCTCGTCCGCCGCCCGGCCTTCCTCCTCGCTGGCGCCCGTCGTCCCCGACGACCTCCCCACCCCGAGCCCGCTGCCCCGACCTGCCTTCCCCTGTGAGGCCCCTCCTTCCCTCTTCCCTTGACCCCACGCCGAGGCCTCTTCCCGGCTCATTGGCGCCACATGGCCTCGCCTCACCGGCGTGCCGTCAAGATCCTCTGGCCTTCTTCCCCCCGCTCCCGTGGCCACGCCTCGGCGCCTTAGCCGCCGGCTGCCGGCTCGAGAACCAACCAGGTTCTTGCCAGAATCCCGCGCCTTGACGCTCAACCCCCCCACACATCACCAAAGGGCCCCGCCCACAACGTTTTAAAGAAATAAAAAATAAAATAAAAATAAAATTATAATAAATAGATAAATAAATTAATTAATTAATAATTAATTAATTAAGTAATTACTTAAGTTAACTTAATTCGGGTTAATTAATTCAATTAGCTAATTAGTTTAATTAAACCATAGTTAATTTAACCTAATCCTAATTAACTTAATTAGGGGATGACAGGTGGGTCCCCCCTGGTCCCACATGTCAGGGTTGACTCGATCAACCTGTTGGTGATGACGTCAAGATGACATCATGCTGATGTCATAAATGCCATTTCGAAATTAATTAAATAATTAATTAAAATTTCAGAAATTAATAAAATCTTTTATAAATCATATCTTTTAATCCGTAATCCGGATTAAAATAATTTCAACATGAAAGTTGCTCAGAACGACGAGACGAATCCGGATACGCAGTCCGTTCGTCCACCACACGTCTCTAACCTATCGAACCTGCAAACTTTCCTCTCCGGTTCATCTGTCTGGACAGACGTCCGGAACCGGATAACTTCCCGGATGTTTCCCCCTTAACCAAGGATCACCTCATACCGCGTTAGGGCACACCGAGCACCGCGTATTGTCTTGTTACGCTTTGTTATGCTTTGATTTGCTCTGTTATTTATTATGTTCCCCTCGTTACTTTTTTCCGTAGACCCCGAGACCACGCGGTACCCCTCGTGATCGACTACGGTGTCGACGACCCTCTCTCTTGCGGAGCAACCAGTGCAAGCCCCCCTTTGATCACCAGATATCGCCTACTCTTATCTACCACTGCTTGCATTGGAGTAGCATAGCATGTTCTTGTTTTACGATACTCCTATACTGCTGCATAGCCTGACCTTGTAACTTCAGTTGTTACCTTATCTGCAAACCTATATGCTTAGTATAGTCTGCTAGTACATTCATCTGTGGCCCTTCATACTTGTCCGCCTGCTGCGTGCTATACTATCGGGCCGTGATCACTCGGGAGTTGATCACGGTATATACTATATACCTTACACTATACATTACATGTGGTACTGTTCGGAGATGGGGGCTGAAAGGACGGGTGGCTCCATCCCGTGAGGTGGACACAGGTTCGACGGCCCCGATTGTTACTTTGTGGCGGAGCGGCAGGCAGGTTGAGACCGCCTAGGAGAGAGGTGGGCCTGGCCTGTTCGGCGCTCATGGTTACTTAACACGCTTAACGAGGTCTTGGTATTTGATCTGGGTCGCTCTGAGCTTATCGCACTAACCATCTACGCGGAGTAGTTATGGGTATCCGGCGTCGTGGTATCACCGGCACTTTGGACGTCGGCGACGAGCGCGCTAGCGCGGATTGGACTGGAACGCTCTTTGGGCTAGGTCTGCTTCCGGCCACGTCACGCAACGTGCAGTGTGTGCTCGAGGCGATGGGCCCGCACCCTGCGGCTTAGGTTTAGACCGCGTGTTGGCCTCTCTGTTGTGCCTAGGTGGGGCTGCGACATGTTGATCTTCTGCTGGCGGGCATGACCGGAAAGTGTGTCCGCCAAATGGGATCAAGCGTCTTTGGGTAAGATGGTGCACCCTGCAGGAAGTTAATCTATTCGGATAGCCGTGATCTTTGGTAACAGGGGCGACTTGGAGTTGTACCTTGAGCTTATGACAACTAGAACCGGATACTTGATAAAACACACCTTCCAAGTGCGGATACAACGGTGGTCGCTCTCGCTCGGGGTTATGAGCGGGGATTGCGGGTAGGATTATTGTTATATGTTGTTATTTGGAGGACTTCCGTTGTCCTCTTCTGTCTGTTGCAAGACCGGTGACCAGAAGCGTAGTCTTCGTTAAGACTAGCTATCCCCCTCTTATTCTGGCATTCTGCAGCTCGCACCAGCGATATGGCCTTTACACATATATCCATGCATATGTAGTGTAGCTCCTTGCTTGCGAGTACTTTGGATGAGTACTCACGGTTGCCTTGTTCCCCCTTTTCCCCCTATCTCTACTCGATTGCCGCAATCAGACGATGGAGCCCAGGACCCAGACGCCACCGTCGATGACGACTACTACACCGGAGGCGCCTACTACTACGTGCAGCCCGGCGGCGACCGGGAGTGACCTAGGAGGATCCTGGCGGGAGGCCTGCTCCTCTTCGATCTGTATCCCGTTTGTGCTAGCCATCTTATGGCACCTTGTTTAACTTATGTCCGTACTCAGATATTGTTGCTTCCGCTGACTTCGTCTATGATCGAGCACTTGTATTCGAGCCCTCGAGGCCCTGGCTTGTATTATGATGCTTGTATGACTTATTTTATTGTAGAGTTGTGTTGTGATATCTTCCGTGAGTCCTTGATCTTGATCGTACACATTTGCGTGCATGATTAGTGTACGATTGAATCGAGGGCGTCTGAAGATTGGTATCGAGCCATTGCTGTAGGAATCCCCTTCCAACTCCTTGGCGAAGTCGAGTCTAGACAT
>JAHIAM010001382.1:0-62854 GCA_021605205.1 Aegilops longissima | reverse complement strand
TTGAGTTCATATTGATTCCGAAATGCTGTTGGAAGAGTGCTATGTGATGTTAGTTTCGCTTCTAATGTAACTTGCACTTTGTCATTTTTGCCATGATTGATGTGTGCATCCTATGGGCTTGAGTCCTACATGTGTTTTGTAATATGCCATGCCATCTTTACAGGGTGTATGCCATGTATTTTGTGATCTATGTGGTGATTAGCACAAGCATGCAAACTAGGCATCATAATGTTGCTGATTTCAGCCCTGCTTCACTGATATTTTTATGCCATGTTGACTTGATGCTACAGAGAGTTCCATGCATATTTTGAGATACTTCAGTAAGGATGTTTTGTTAAACATGTCTTGCTCTATCCATCCATGCCCTTGTTTGCAATTATGGAGTGCCATAGCTTGAGTCAATCGAGCTCTACTTTTGCTATAAAATGCTTCCTCAGGTTGTTTACATGTTATTCAATTTTGCCAAGGTTGTTGTAGTTGACCCTTGCATGCTATGATGTTGTTCTTGCCATTTATAGCTTATATGCCATGTCTTCTTACTGTTGGTTTCCTTGCCATGCCATGTATTGCTCTGTGGTGAGTGGTTCAAGCTCACCAACATGCCTACTTATCGTTGTTCCTGCCATGTATGAATCTGTAATATAACTTGCCATGTTTACGTGGGTGCCATCATATCTTCTGATCCTTTTTGGCTTATGGTCAGTAAGGAACTTTTGTTCTATGAAATTAGTAGATTCATGCCATGCCTTTGTTTTCCATGATAAGTTCCTGTAACATGTTGTTTGATAGCTCTAAACCTTGCAACCTGATGTTATTTTCTGCAAAGTCTGAAACTGTTATTATTTGCAATCTTGCCCTGTCATTTTGAGCATGTTCTAGTTGTTTCTGTAGATAACTCAGTGTTCATGTTTTGTAATGCTTTATCTGTACATCATGCCCATGCCTTTTGTTTTCATGTTGAGGTGCTGTAGCATGTTGTTTTGATGCTCGCAATATGCCTAGTTGCTGTTTTGGACAGATTGTTGCTATAACTTGTATTGTGTGTATGTGTTGAACCGCTGTCCATTTTGAGTGTGCTCTATATGAAACTTGCTTAGAATTGCATGTAGTTTCATATTATCATGTTGCATCCATGTTTTGAGGTGTTTGCTTGATGTTTGTATGCATTTTGCATCAATGCCATGTTTATCTTGTTTTGCTCATATCTTCTAGGTCGAGTCTCAATCTAATGAACTTTATATGTAACTTGACTAGAATTTCGTGTAGATCATCGTGGTGCATTTTAACTTTCTGTTTAACAACTTGAACATAAGGTTTATTCAGATCTGGACCAATTTCGAAATTTGCATATGAGGACTTACCAGAATTGTTATATGTTGTTTCTGGCCTCATTTAAACTTGCTTTGATGTGTTGCTCTTGATTGCATCATCTCTTGCCATGAGTAGCCTCATCTAGATTTGTCATGCATCATGTTTGTTGTGCATCTTGTCATGTTCATGTGTGGTGTGTTTAGTATGTTGTTGGCTTCTTCTTGTTAGTTCCTGCTTGCTATGATCGTGAGGATCCGCTCGCTCACGCTTGGTTCGGCTTCATCCGCTCGCCTTCTTCATGGACTCGCTCTTCTTCCTTATGGATTTCAGGAAAGATGACCACTACCCTGGATCTCACTACTATCATTGCTATGCTAGTTGCTTCGTTTCTATCGCTTTGTCTGCGCTACCTATCACTTGCTGCTCAAGCTTCACCTAATTGCCATGTCGCCTCTAACTTTTTGCACCCTTCCTAGCAAACCATTGTTTGGCTATGTTACCGCTTTGCTCAGCCCTCTTATAGCGTTGTTAGTTGCAGGTGAAGATGAAGTTTGTTCCTTGTTGAACATTGAGATGTTGTTCCTTGTTGGAACATGTTTACTTGTTGGGATATCACAATATATCTTATTTTATTAATGCATCTATATACTTGGTAAAGGGTGGAAGGCTCGGCCTTATGCCTGGTGTTTTGTTCCACTCTTGCCGCTCTAGTTTCCGCTATATCGGTATTATGTTCCCGGATTTTGCGCCCCTAACGCGTCGGGTGATTTATGGGACCCCTTGACAGTTCGCTTTGAATAAGACTCGTCCAAAGAAGGCCCAACATTGGTTTTACCATTTGCCTCACCACCACCTATTTTTCCCTTGGGAGTCGCTCTCTCGAGGGTCATCTTTATTTAGCCCCCCGACCAGTGCTTTCTAAGTGCTGGCCCGAACCGAGTAGATCATGGGCCCCTCGTGGCAACTCGAGGTTTGGTTTTACTCAGAGGATGTCTCATCCGTGTTGCCTCGAGAACGAGATATGTGCAGCTCCTATCGGGATTGTCGGCGATCGGAGGCTTTGCTGGTCTTGTTTTATTGTTGTCGAAATGTCTTGTAGCCGGATTCCGAGACTGATCGGTCTTCCCGGGAGAAGGAATATCCTTCGCTGATCGTGAGAGCTTATCATGGGCTGTTGGGACACCTCGCAGGGTATAAACTTTCAAAGCCGTGCTCATGTTATGTGGCGATGGGAATTTGTTAATATCCGTTGTAGTAAACTTGAAGCAAAACTCTTCTAAAATACACCAACCGTGTAAAGCGAATCGTGAGTGTCTCTTTTCGGGTTGATCGAGAGGAGAACACGGTTTCGGGTTATGTCCGACGTAAGTAGGAGTTCAGGATCACTTCTTGATCATTACTAGTTGACGACTGCCTTTGTTTCTCTTCTCGCCTCATTTGCGTATGTTAGCCACCATTTATGCTTAGTCGCTGCTGCAACCTCACCACTTTACCCCTTCCTTTCCTTTAAGCTTTGCTAGTCTTGATACCCATGGTAATGGGATTGCTAAGTCCTCGTGGCTCACAGATTACTACACCACCAGTTGCGTGTACAGGTTATGCGATGATCATGACGCGAGAGCGATGTTTGTTTGTGTTGGAGTTTCTTCTGCTTCTTCGATCGTGGATAGGTTCCGTGTCGGCAGCCTGGCTAGCAGGTGGTGGATGTCGCTGAGCTTTTTTTATGTTACATCCGTAGTCGGATGTTGATCTTGTATTTGATGTTGATGTATTCTGTGGCATTTGTGCCTTATGTATGTATCCCCATCTATTATGTAATGTTGATGTAATGATATCCACCTTGCAAAAGCGCTTCAATATGGGGTCTATCCTTGGTGGGACCTTCGAGTTCTTTTGGATAGGGTCGATATTGGGCGTGATGTTGGTATCGAGCCTCGACCGACCCTAGGAGCCCTTGATTGATCGTGTAGTTTGGCCGTTGTTGAGTCTAGAAGAAAACTATTTTCGAGTCTAGTTATATCGAGAGTAGAAATTTTTTACTCCTCTGCCCTTCGCCGCCTCCGTAAGGAATCTTGACGAGGTGTTTTGAATTACTCCTCTTCCCTTCAAATTTTTCTTTAGGACCACGCAGTTGGTTTTCCGATAGTTGTTTCTCAGCTCTTTTATCCGTGCATTTCGTCAAGACGACTCAACCATCTTCATCTTTGCCAAGTTCAATCCTCAGCCTTCCTCCGACGCCGTTGTTTCCCGTCTGTTGTCCTTGTTTTTTCCCACCCGCCCACCCTTCTTCTTCTCTCGAACCGGAGTCCGTAATCGAGTATCCATCCTATTCGTATGAAGTCTTTGTTCTTTTCCTCAATGTTTTCAACCGTGTTTTCTTCAAGATATTCGCCGATTTCCTTCCAAGTTGTCTTTGTTTTCCGCCTCCCACCCTATTATTCCCGGAGTTTGAGTCTCTTTCGAGCATCAATTTCATTCGTGGAGTCTTCCTCAATTATTTCAACCGTGAATTCTCCTTGTTCGCCATTCTTCATCCCTTTCTTTTTCCGGTGCACTCAATTCAAGTTTTTTCGTGTTGATCATATTCTTTCCTTGGATCAAGTGTTCTCCTTGCTCATTTTCCTCTCGCCATTCAATCATTCCGGAGTTCAAGACATCTCAGAGATTAGTTCAAGACATCTCAGAGATTCGCCCTGTTCCAATTAATTCGAGGTTGTCACCTCACCAAATATTTCAGTTCTTCCGGCATCATCTATCTGCTCAACATCCCTTTCCAACGGTGTTTTCTTTTAGTGGGCCCTAACCCACAGTGTCTTTCCTGTGATCTAACCTGACTTCTTCTGATTTCCTGAGTTATTCTCAATTTTTTGAATTTGACGAAGTATGAATTTCATCACCACATGCCTTCCAAGATCGCTTAATTCTTTCTCATCTTTGGGTCAACCTTCCTCTTTTCATTCTCCCGAGTATCTCAATAATTTTTATGTGTTTCTCGTTGTCATTTGAAGATCAAGAAGATTTCTTAAATCTTGTCCGCTTCTCCCGAGATTCCTGGTGCTAGCTCGATGCTATCCTATCTAATTGTTTCGAGTCATGCAATTTTTTTTCATCCATCCGAGTATTTCAGGAGTTACTTTCCGTCTCAATCATCCGGAGGCCATCTTTTCGAAGATTTCTTCATTCTAAGTTTTCAGATTCGCTTCTAATTATTCTATATCCGTGTTCCCTTCTTTCATATCAATATTCTTCCGTTCTTCGCTCAAGTGTTCTTTAATCAGCTCGTGATCTCTTTGTTCTTTGCATCTAAATCCCTCTAGCATATTGGTTCTTCTAATTCTTTCCGCGATTCGCTCTTCTCTTCGCTCATTTTCATTTCTAACGGTGGTTCGTCAAGGTTCTTTTTCCTTGATTATCATATCAATCCATTCGCTCTCTCAAATCCTACCGTGGTTCATGAAGACCTTCTCAAGTTTTGTGCTATCCTTCTCAATCTTTTTTTCAAGAAGAATAAGTAGTATGCAAAATCCATTGTTGGTCATCAATTTAATTTCATGAAGGATAAGCATACAATAAATCTTATTCTTATTTCATCCAAGTGATTAATCCTTTACTTCGAGTTTGTTCTTGAGGAATAAATTCTACTTCCAAGTGTTTGCATCTTTATTCTTTTCCGAGTTCAATTTTTCCTCGCTATTTTGTCGGAAACCCCATCTAAATCATCGCAATGCTCATCTTATTCTTTCGTCCTTCATTCTATCTCATCATCCTTTGTTACCGGAGTTCTTCACGGTGGTTCTTCATGATTTAATTCATTCTTCAAGTGTTCATCAAGATTTTGTTGGTGGAATTCAAGTATCTTTCTTCTCGCTCTCAAGTGCAATTAATTCTCCGTATTCTTTAGAATTGAGTTTTGCATTTCTTCGCTCTTCTCATCTATCAAATCATTTCCGCTTGGTCGGTTACCACCTTATGATCTCGAGATGTTACCTATAAGTCCACAACAATCTTATTCTTTCGTTGTTGATTTTCTCAACAACTCCGCTCAATCCTTCCTTCTAAGTTCTTTTCACTCAATTTTTCCAATTCTTCCGGAGGCATTGCATTGCTTATGTCACAAGTTTCATTCCATCTTGTGAAGTTCGTGTTCTATTCTTTCCTTGTTCAACCGTGTGCTGCCTAAATCCTTTCAGTTTTATTCATTTCTTATCTCGCTCGAACCGGAGTTGTTTATGAGTCTATCATGTTTCCATGAGCTGATTCTTTTCATTCTCGCTGCTCCTCTCTTCTTCTTGAGTGCTCTTGATTCTTTGCTTCTTCTATTGAGTTCTTGTTTCACCTCTTCCTTTCTTCCGTCTCGTCCTAAGATCTCGGACGAGATCCCTTGTTAGTGGAGGAGTGTTGTAACGCCTCGGATTCGATGCGCCTGTGTGTCCGCTGCTTATTCGCCGTCGTTGCTATGTCATGTGCTTGCGTGTTCTTTTTGCCACGTCATCATCTGCATTTCATATCATGTCATCATGTGCATCTCATTTTGCATACGTGTTCGCCTCATGCATCCGAGCATTTTCCCGCTGTCCGCTTTTGCAATCCGCACTCCTATGTCTCCCGGCGCCCTTTTACCTCTTTTCATGTGCGGGTATTAAATGGTCTCGAATGGACCGAGGTTTGTCAAGCTGCCTTGGTATAGCACCGTATACCGCCTGTCAAGTTTCGTGCATTTGAGGTCGTTGGTACTCCAACGGTTAACCGGTAACCGCAAGGCCTCTTTGTGTGCAGCCCAACACCCTTCCAAAGTGGCCCAAAACCCACCAAACTCCCTCCATGCTTCTCGGTCGCTCGATCACGATCGCGGGTCAAAACCGCACCTCATTTGGACTCTCCTAGCTCCTCTATCTATAAATACACCTCCCTTCAATTCACTTGATGAATCCTCTAACCCTAGCCATTTTTTCGTCTCTCGCCACATCGACACGTCCGCCGCAGCCGGACACGCCCTGGTCGCCCCGCCGCCACCACGCAGCACGCCGCCATTCGCCGCCTCCGCCCACTTGCTCAGGTTCACCGCGCGCCCGAGGTCGCCCGCCCGAGCCGCTGGCTGGCCCGAGCCGCCTCGAGCGCCTGTCGCCAGGGCCAATTTCTGCTGCCACTGCAAGGCCAAGACGCCCTCACCCGCCGGAGCTCATCTCTCCGCCGCCAGGTTTACCCGTCGCCATCCGCCACCACTGCCCGCTGGATCCGCCGCCCACGGGGGGCCCCGCCGAGTCTTCCCGCCTCCATCTTCCTCCGCCTCCCGCCGAGCCGGAGTCGCCGAGCCGCCTGGCGTCCGCCGGATCTGGGAGTGGACGAGATCCACCACTCCCCATCCAAATGCCCCTGCCTCGCCTGGATCCCTCCGTCTCCGCCTCCACCTCGTCCCCTTGATTTTCCCTCCCCAAAATTCCACTAATTCCCTGAAATTGTTGCATTTTTGTTGCATTTTCATCATGCCATAACTCTGCATCCGTGGTCTGCTTTTGCAAGATAATATGTCAAAATGTTCGCCAAGAGTAGATCATTTCATCTCTTTGCATCATTTACATTTGAGTTCATATTGATTCCGGAAATGCTGTTGGAAGAGTGCTATGTGATGTTAGTTTCGCTTTCTTAATGTAACTTGCACTTTTGTCATTTTTGCCATGATTGATGTGTGCATCCTATGGGCTTGAGTCCTACATGTGTTTTGTAATATGCCATGCCATCTTTACAGGGGTGTATGCCATGTATTTTGTGATCTATGTGGTGATTAGCACAAGCATGCAAACTAGGCATCATAATGTTGCTGATTTCAGCCCTGCTCACGATATTTTTATGCCATGTTGACTTGATGCTACAGAGAGTTCCATGCATATTTTGAGATACTTCAGTAAGGATGTTTTGTTAAACATGTCTTGCTCTATCCATCCATGCCCTTGTTTGCAATTATGGAGTGCCATAGCTTGAGTCAATCGAGCTCTACTTTTTGCTATAAAATGCTTCCTGGCAGGTTGTTTACATGTTATTCAATTTTGCCAAGGTTGTTGTAGTTGACCCTTGCATGCTATGATGTTGTTCTTGCCATTTATAGCTTCTATGACATGTCTTCTTACTGTTGGTTGCCTTGCCATGCCATGTATTGCTCTGTGGTGAGTGGTTCAAGCTAACCAACATGCCTACTTATCGTTGTTCCTTCCATGTATGAATCTGTAATATAACTTGCCATGTTTACGGGTGCCATCATATCTTCTCGATCCTTTTGGCTTATGGTCAGTAAGGGACTTATGTTCTATGCAATTAGTAGATTCATGTCATGCCTTTGTTTGCCATGATAAGTTCCTGTAACATGTTGTTTGATAGCTCTAAACCTTGCAACCTGATGTTATTTTCTCGCAAAGTCCAAATCTGTTATTATTTGCAATCTTGCCTGTCATTTTGAGCATGTTCTAGTTGTTTCTGGAGATAGCTCAGTGTTCATGTTTTGTAATGCTTTATCTGTACATCATGCCCATGCCTTTTGTTTTCATGTTGAGGTGCTGTAGCATGTTGTTTTGATGCTCGCAATATGCCTAGTTGCTGTTTTGGACAGATTGTTGCTATAACTTGTATTGTGTGTATGTGTTGAACCGTTGCTCCATTTTGAGTGTGCTCTATATGAAACTTGCTTAGAATTGCATGTAGTTTCATATTATCATGTTGCATCCATGTTTTGAGGTGTTTGCTCGATGTTTGTATGCATTTTGCATCAATGCCATGTTTATCTTGTTTTGCTCATATCTTCTAGGTCGAGTCTCAATCTAATGAACTTTATATGTAACTTGACTAGAATTTCGTAGATCATCGTGGTGCATTTTAACTTGCTGTTTAACAACTTGAACATAAGGTTTATTCAGATCTGGACCAATTTCGAAATTTGCATATGAGGACTTACCGAATTGTTATATGTTGTTTCCGCCTCATTTAAACTTGCTTTGATGTGTTGCTCTTGTTTGCATCATCTCTTGCCATGAGTAGCCTCATCTAGATTTGTCATGCATCATGTTTGTTGTGCATCTTGTCATGTTCATGTGTGGTGTGTTTACTATGTTGTGTGCTTCTTCTTGTTAGTTCCTGCTTGCTATGATCGTGAGGATCCGCTCGCTCACGCTTGGTTCGCTTCATCCGCTCGCCTTCTTCATGGACTCGTTCTTCTTCCTTATGGATTTCGGCAAGATGACCGCTACCCTGGATCTCACTACTATCATTGCTATGCTAGTTGCTTCGTTTCTATCGCTTGCTGCGCTACCTATCACTTGCTGCTCAAGCCTCACCTAATTGCCATGTCGCCTCTAACTTTTTGCACCCTTCCTAGCAAACCATTGTTTGGCTATGTTACCGCTTTACTCAGCCCCTCTTATAGCGCTGTTAGTTGCAGGTGAAGATGAAGTTTGTTCCTTGTTGAACATGGAGATGATGTTCCTTGTTGGAACATGTTTACTTGTTGGGATATCACAATATATCTTATTTTATTAATGCATCTATATACTTGGTGAAGGGTGGAAGGCTCGGCCTTATGCCTGGTGTTTTGTTCCACTCTTGCCTCCCTAGTTTCCGCCATATCGGTATTATGTTCCCGGATTTTGCGCCCCTAACGCTGTCGGGTGATTTATGGGACCCCTTGACAGTTCGCTTGAATAAGACTCGCCCAAAGAAGGCCCAACATTGGTTTTACCATTTGCCTCACCACCACCTATTTTTCCCTTGGGAGTCGCTTCTCGAGGGTCATCTTTATTTAGCCCCCTGACCAGTGCTTTTCTAAGTGCCGCCCGAACCGAGTAGATCATGGGGCCCCTCGTGGCAACTCGAGGTTTGGTTTTACTCGAGGATGTCTCATCCGTGTTGCCCGAGAACGAGATATGTGCAGCTCCTATCGGGATTGTTTCACGATCGGGCGGCTTTGCTGGTCTTGTTTTATTGTCGTCGAATGTCTTGTAGCCGGATTCCGAGACTGATCGGTCTTCCCGGGAGAAGGAATATCCTTCGTTGATCGCGAGAGCTTATCATGGGCTTGTTGGGACACCCTGCAGGT
The DNA here is from genome assembly GCA_021605205.1 of Aegilops longissima. NCBI lineage: Eukaryota > Viridiplantae > Streptophyta > Magnoliopsida > Poales > Poaceae > Aegilops > Aegilops longissima. The sequence goes on along the minus strand of JAHIAM010001382.1, from coordinate 53,463 downwards.
ATAAACTTTCAAAGCCGTGCCCGTGGTTATGTGGCATATGGGAATTTGTTAATATCCGTTGTAGTAAACTTGAAGCAAAAGTCTTCTAAAATACACCAACCGTAAAGCGAATCGTGAGTGTCTCTTTTCGGGTTGATCGAGAGGAGAACACGGTTTATGGGTTATGTCCGACGAAGTAGGAGTTCGTGATCACTTCTTGATCATTACTAGTTGACGACTGCCTTTGTTTCTCTTCTCGCCTCATTTGCGTATGTTAGCCACCATTTATGCTTAGTCGCTGCTGCAACCTCACCACTTTACCCCTTCCTTTCCCTTTTAGCTTTGCTAGTCTTGATACCCATGGTAATGGGATTGCTGAGTCCTCGTGGCTCACAGATTACTACACCACCAGTTGCAGGTACAGGTTATGCGATGATCATGACGCGAGAGCGATGTTTGTTTGTGTTGGAGTTTCTTCTTCTACTTCTTCGATCAGGGGATAGGTTCCAGGTCGGCAGCCTGGGCTAGCGGGGTGGATGTCGCTTGAGCTTCTGTTGATGTTACATCCGTAGTCGGATGTTGATCTTGTATTTGATGTTGATGTATTCTTGTGGCATTTGTGCCTTATGTATGTATCCCCATCTATTATGTAATGTTGATGTAATGATATCCACCTTGCAAAAGCGTTTCAATATGCGGGTCTATCCTTGGTGGGACCTTCGAGTTCCTTTTGGATAGGGTCGCATATTGGGCGTGACAGAGCCGAACACTACGTCCAGTGTGATTTTTCTTGTGCAGCATGCTTCCCGGCTAGGGATTATTCCTCTAAAGGTTGTGCTACTTCGCTCAATGCGGTTCTAGGCTATTTCCATTTTTTGCAGGGTTTCCTCATAGATGAGGTTTAGTCCGCTGCCGCCATCCATGAGTGCCTTAGTAAGGCGAAAGCCGCCCACTATCGGACCGAGGACCAATGCGGTTGGTGCTCGGGCTGTTCGAATTTAGGTTCACATCGGCATTAAAGGTAATAGCCGGTCACCCATGGATTTATTGTTGCTACTTGGTAGACTTCGCATGGTTATGAGTGTTCGCTGCATGTTATTTGATGCGAAAGTCTCAAAGACTGTTAACACCGTGATCGGTGTTGCCGGGCTGGGATTCTCAAGCTAGAATCTCTTCGCCACTTTTGGCCACCGCCGAGTATCCAACATGCTCAAGGCTATGAGTTGGAGTGGCGCCTCAGACTGTGAATTTTGCAGGTCCGCTTAGCCAACCCTCCAAAGACGGTTTCAGCACTTTTAGGGGTTTTGGTTTTTGGTGTTTAACCCAGTGCTTGGTAATGATGTACCATTTTATTTCGGACTAGGATGTATTCGGGCCGGATTATCCCAAAATTTACTTTCGTTTTCCAGCGCTTCCATCGCACAAGATTTTTGTACTATGGTCACCAAGTTGGCAAAGCGTAATTTCGCTGACGACTTATGGCGCTTAGGATTCCTTGTCCGCAATTTTGCAGAAAATTGATTAAGGCCTCCTCTCGGCAGTCCTTTATCATGTCCAGAATCAAGAGGAATATGGCCCAAGAATGATGTAATGCTTCAGCGGCTCTTGCCGAATTCGGGATAGATCGCTAATGTTTGGGTGGGCGGTGGAACTGGATCCGAACCCCATCCAATTTAAGACTTAGGGGCGGAAGTTTCCGAACTCGAAGTTTGGATTTTGAATGCTATCCAATGAATCCATCCTGTCGCTCGACTTTAAGTTCAGTGGCTTGATCAACATCCGCCCCTCTCAAGGGAGTCCGCATGGAGGGATCGGGAATCCGGACGAGCTAGTCCTTAAAATAGAAGAAGAATCGCCGATTGCTCCTCTATCACAGCAACATGATGGGTAGCCCGGGAGAGTTGATCTCTCTCGATCGGTTTTAGGCCCAATCCGTCGTAGTCTGTGGCGACTCCTGTATGCGCGATGCGATCCAAGAGCTCGCTTACGGAGGAGAGCTCGATCGATCTAACTGCTCGCAAGTTCAATTAACGTGAAGATTGGTTTCGGCGACTCGAAGTCATCGCCGGGCGCTGGCGAATCGGGCGGTTATAAGAAAACCACCTAGTCAAGAGTCTCACCAGTGGCCAAGGCCTTTGGCGATAGTATCGCCTTTAAAGACAGGATGAGGCAACCTTCCCGACGGCGATTTACACGAGGAACTCTCAATGAAAGCACCAATGTCGGTGTCAAACCGCGGATCTCGGTAGGGGGTCCTGAATCAGCGCCTAGGCGGATGGTAATAGGAGACAAGGGACACGATGTTTTTACCCAGGTTCGGCCCTCTCGATGGAGGTAATACCCTACCCCGCTTGATTAATATTGATGATATGGGTAGTACAAGAGTAGATCTACCACGAGATCAAGGAGGCTAAACCCTCAGAAGCTAGCCTATGGCATGATTGTTGTTCGCCCCACGGACTAAAACCCTCTGGTTTATATAGACACCGGATAGGTTAGGTTACACAGTAGTCGCCATAATGGTAGGAGATCTACATATCCGTATCGCCAAGCTTGCCTTCCACACCAAGGAAAGTCCCATCCGGACACGGACGAAGTCTCCAATCTTGTATCTTCATAGTCCAGAGTCCGACCGAGATGATAGTTCGCCTATCCGACACCCCTAATCCGACTCCTCACCCCCCAATCGAATCCAATTGGGCGCCGTTATGGAGTTCATTGTCGCGACATCTTTCAAAGACTCGCCTTTGGCGACATCCCGAGTTCATCAAGTCTCTCTTTATCTCGAGAGCCCTGGCCGGACTACGGTCAGAAGGTTGGGATGTCGACGATGAAGAAATTCAACGCCCACCCACCACCCACTTTGTAGCCACTGCCGATGATTTAACCGACATGCTCGATTGACCAAGACATCGACGGTATGGACGACGATGTCGAGATTTACCAAGAACTAGCGCCTACGTGGCACCGGAAGGCCACCTCAAAAGATGGGAACGGTGATGGAACAACGGAGGATGACCTCCAAGAAACAGCCCTGCCGCCCAGGCCACGCGCCACTCTAAATCCCGCCACAAAAAACGGTGATTACGGCACGGAGATAATAATACCCTGACAGCTGAAGACAACCCCTCCAAAGAGGATTCAGCACAGGGAGGGAGAAGCCAGCCCTCATGATAGAGCGGCACAGGAGGTGGAGGACTATAATTATATGCCTCCTCCAAGATGAGGCAAGCCTCGACGATTTATTTAATTTGTCGTGGCCCGAGGATCCCGCCAACAGGAGCGCTTTCAAACACAGCTTAGGGCCACGGCAAGCAGCCTCAAGAAAAGCAGCAGCAGCTTAGAGCTGACCAAGACTTGCTAGCCGACAGATGGACAGACGCCCTTGCAGCCAAGAGCACGAACTCAACGCCTCCAAGAGATACCTAAACGCAGGCTGGTACCCCAATTAGAGGAAGCAGCACCAAAACCTACATCACCACCGCATGATGCGCCGATCGCCACCCTGCGGTCGCGACAGAGAGGCCTCTAGACCTCCATTAAAGCCGCACTCGCGCCGCCGAAAAGTACCAAGGAACGGGAAACGCGCCAGACCTGTGAGACATATTGAGGACAAGCCAAGGCAAACAAGATCGATTCACGGATGGCGTATGCCCACTTACACGCCGACGATAACCGCCACGCTGGATACAACAATTTCGGTCGGGCCAACACAAGAGACAAAGCTCATTTGATCTGCGCCGTGATATAGCTCAATACAGAGGCGCCAAGACACCCACTATGCTTCATGTATTTAAGTGATGGATCATCAAATCCCGAGGGTTTCAAACCCGAAACATCGAATCATACGATGGCACAACAGATCCTGCGTTTGGATCGAGGACTACCTCCTCCATATCCACATGGCCCGCGGTGATGATCTACACGCCATCAAATACCTACCACTCAAGCTTAAAGGACCAGCTCGGCATTGGCTTAACAGCTTGCCAAAGAGAATCAATTGGTTGTTGGGAGGACCTGGAAGCCGATTCCTTGATAACTTCCAGGGCACATATGTGCGACCACCGACGCCGCTGACCTCAGCCACATAATTCAGCAGCCAAGAATCGCCGACAATTCTGACACGGTTCCTAACCAAGAAAAATCAAATCGTTGATTGTCCAGATGCAGAGGCCCTTGCAGCCTTCAAACATAACATCCGCGACGAGTGGCTTGCCCGCACCTAGGACAGGAAAAGCCAAATCCATGGCAGCCCTCATAACGCTCATGACCCGCTTTGCTGAGAGGACAGCTGGCTAGCTCAGAGTAACAACTTGACCAAAACCCCGTAATTCGGATACCAAGGACAACAATGGTAGGTCGCGTACGCAACAAGCACAAGCGCCGATTAACGGCGATAATGTGAAGATACGGCAGCCAATGCCGGATTCAAAGGCTCTAAACCCGTCAGCGGAAAAGCCGCTCAAAAGAAATACTCAGGTTCGGCCCAATCTGGACCGAATACTGATCGCCGTGCCAAATACATGGCACCTCGAAAAACCAGCCAACCACACCAACAGGATTGTTGGGTCTTCAAACGGCAGGCAAGTTAAATGTCAACTCAATGACAAGGGGCTGCATACCGATGACGAGTAGGAGCCCGCCACCAACAATAGAGGATGTATATTTCTTCTCGCAAGTGCGGACGGTGAACATGATATATGCAACCCACATACCCAAAAGGGAGCGGAAGCGTGCACTAAGGGACGTATATGCGATGGAGCCATTCGCCCCGAAGTTCAACCCATGGTCCTCCTGCCCGATCACCTTTGAGCGAAGGGACCACCCCACTAGCATCCGCCATGGCGGATTCGCCGCATTGGTTCTTGACCCAATCATCAACGGATTTTACCTCACTAGAGTCCTGATGGACGGCGGTAGCAGCCTGAACCTGCTCTATCAGGATACAGTGCGCAAAATGGGCATAGACCCCTCAAGGATTAAACCCACAAAGACGACCTTTAAAGGCGCCATACCGGTGTAGAGGCCAATTGTACAGTGCTCGCCACACTTGAAGTGGTCTTCGATCCCGGATAACTTCCGGCAAAGAGTTAATCTTCGACATAGTCCCGCTCAGCGGCGCTATCACGCATCGCTTGACGAACCGCACGGTAAAGTTCAATGCGGTGCCGCACTTTGCATACCTCAAGCTCAAGATGCCAGCCTCGAGGAGTAATCACGGTCAATGGAACACCGAACGCCTTCCGAACGGAGGAGCATACGGCGCCCTCGCGGGCGGAGGTGCAAACAGCCTCTCACAGCAATTCTCGAGTCCGCTACTTAAACGCTCGGCACCGCTGCCGCCCGAGTAATCTACAACAAGAACGCTCGCACGATCCGAGCACGCAGAGTAATCCGCCCCAACCCCAGCCTCGCGAAATTATGGCCAAGACTACGCTGCACATAACTACGCCCGAGATACCATGGGCATAAGGGAGGTGCACGACCACGACACGCCTGCACGCGACTCAACCGCACTGTGGGCCCCGATCGTGGTCATTTTTTTCTTTCTTATTTCTCTACTTTCAGACTCTGTTTTTCAGAAGCCCTGTCCGGCTCTAGAATTGCCGAACTCACGATGCAACAGCTAGGGAAGCAGAAAGCTACGTCGAGTGTCCAGGTGGTCTCTACTACGAGCATTATACCTGTTTTGCATACCATCTCGCAGCTTACCCCTGGAGGGGGACATGTCAAATAATCCGATCCCTTGCTTATCGCACTATTTGTATCGTTCTGGTTTCATTGCAGTCCCTTTTTGAATAAACAATACATAGCTTTTGCCTATTATTGCACTCCTTTCTTTATCTATATATATGTTCATTCATGACATGTTGCACCTGACACTTTGGTACGCCAATACACCATGGGCTTAAGTACCCCAAAATATGGTGCGATAAGTCCTAACACTTCCACAAGTGCGGCACCCAACTTATAGCATTATATGCATCGGTTCAATCATGTCTTGGGTCAATAGTTGGTTTTGCCCAGCTCCCATGTTTTGGTACCTTACGCCCCGTTATATGGGCTAAGGTAGGCTGGAGAACCACCGCGATTGTGCCCTGCTGAGCTGGGTTGAGCACCTCTGGAGAAAGCTAAAACAGACCGTCATGATGGGGCGAGAGCCGGTCGCTGTTCGAGAGGTTTTTTTGTGTCCCTAAATACTTATGCCGCTTAGAGCGAGGAGTCGGCATTGTCCGACCAAGGCGTGATAGCGCCTCAACTCGGTCTTCCGAATACTAGGGGCTTCACCAAATTTAAAATTATAGAATTCTATGGCTAAGGAGAGTGTTCAAGCATTATAGTCCGTTGTTTTGTACGCTATGCTGAGCGCCTCAAGGACCCAAGAATGGGAACAAGAGCGCCAAGTTTATCCCAACACCCCAAAGACTGTGGCATGGGGGCTCAAGCCAACGACTTGCCATCTCTCAAATTTGATAAACGGCCGCATGTAAGGTAATATTTTAAATTCACAAGCGCTGTTTAGCGATATGAACAAGTTTTCAGCGACAGGATAACAAATGCGAATCTATTCAAAAATTACATCTTTGAGCATTCACCGCCATAAGGCGGCACCTTCAGACGCCTCATAGTACATTTCGGCTTATGATGCTCCTTCCCTTCGGTGGCCCGGTCTGTCACAAGCTTTCAAGATCCAGCTTGCCCCAAAGCACTTTAGCACGGGCAAGGCCCGACGGGCACCTTCAATGCAGACGGAGCGCTTGATGACTTCAATCCATGGCAAGGCCCCCACCAGCCGCCGCACTAGCCCGAATTAGCTCCTAGGCATGGCTTCCAATGGCCACAGCCGAATTATGAGGCCCTTCATGGCCTGTTCGGCGACCTTGTGGAGCTCGACCAGCTGCTTCACCTGGTCGTCAGGGCACTGATGTCCGCCTCAAAGATACCGAGACCGTAACACCTTTTCCGCCGAGCCCTCCTTGGCGCAGTAGAACGCAGCATCAGAGACACAACGGGGCAGATCTACGAATGCTCCTGGAGAGCTCCGGATTCGGGTAAGTAATAGATAATCCACTTTCACATGCTTGCTTTGCATAAAGAATGCCTTACCCGCCGCTACCTTCTTTAATGATTCAATTTCCGGAGGGCTTTTTGGGCTTCGCCTTAGCGGCTTTGGCACTTCTCAAGAGCCGAGGCGAGCCTCGACTCGAGTTCGAGTCACGCCCAAACTCGTGTTTTTCACGAGAGCCCGGAGCTCTTGCTGCACCTCCGCCACCCTTGCCTCCTGCTTCTTCTCACTGCAGCCCATGGCCGCTTTTCTTTCGCCGTGGACACCTCTTCCTTTAGGGTCGCCACCTCGCTCGTGGCCCCTACAATACCCACATTAGTCCTGTCATTTTTGCAACCAAATCCTTTCTATAAGGTATTACTTTAAGAAGGTATTACTTACCTTCCTTGTCCTCGAGCTGCTTGGCAAGGCCGAGCCTGCTCGGACCGCCGAGGCTCGCCCAATGCATTGACCTCCGTGTCAAGGCTGCAGAGGTCAAGAATAAGAGCCTGAATTCCCATATTGACATACTTATGTTAGACTCATGCGTATCTTTTAGATCCTCAGTCCGGTTTTTCTTCCAACACCAAATAAGCATCAGGCTACCGCCTATGCGGTAATATTTTTACATATTCTAAACTTACCTCAAAGCCCGTTAGAAGGCTGGCATAAGCTTCACCAGCCCGCCTTGGCGGATGAACTTTCTCGGATCACCAAACTCATAACAAAGGCGGTGCCTCGCCCATGGACGCCACTAAGCGCCCCAGAAGGTATCCAGGCCTCCGGATGGATTTGAGGTCACCGGCGTCATGGTCTTGCCCTTCTTACGAAGGGCCCGCTTGCCGGACTTCAAACCACTCAAGTTCTCAGACGGAGTCCCACAGACAGGCCGGACTTAGAGCCCTCCGGGTTTCGCCTTTGTGCCCGAGTCCGGAGGTTGCCTTGCGGCGCCTCCAGACCACCTCCTCCTGGTTGGGCCTTTGGGACTCCACCGCTGTGTCGCTCAAGGCCACGAGGAGAGGAGGCGGTCGGAAGTGAAGTGCTATTCACATCCGATGAATCCAGGAGCTGCTCGACGGGCGGGCGAGCCTGCCCTCATGGGGCTACATGGTTATATTCGACGTTAGAAGACACTATGCGACAAATAAAAGTCATGAGCTATTCCGAGTCCGGACACTTACGATCTCGCCAGGCTTGGCCTTGGTGGCCACTCCTCCTCGCTCGTGTCGGCGCTGGTGGAGAACTCCCGAGGAAGGGTCCTTCCTTTCTGACCTCCGCCTCCCGACCGGGCGACCTTCCTTTCTTCTCCTTCACCGGGAAGAGGCTTATTTTTCCTCCTCCCGCCCTCGGGGAGGATTCCGCCAGAGTCGCTTGGACGATGAGTCCGACAACACCGGCGCCGGGCGCCTTCGAGTCCCCGTGGCCTTCTTCTTGCTTCTTCTCCGACACCACGTGAGGTGCCGGAGCCAGCAGCCCTGCGGAAGCGGGCGCTCGCTAGGTCTTCCGCAATGGAGCGATGCTTAACCTGCCCGGACGTGTTACGCCAGTCCTGTCAAAGGTGAGGGAGTTTAGATCCCACATAGAGTCAAACTATGAAAACAAGAGTCCCAGAAGGGCAAAATAGCTTACCTCGTAGCTTGGCGCCATGAGCTGAATCCGCGATCTCGGTAGCGTATGTGGAGCCTCAAGATCCTTGAATAGCACCTTCCGTGCATCTTCGCACGTAGTGTCAAGAGCCTTTTCAGAGTTTGGTGCTGTGTTGGATCGAACTCCCACAATTTGAAGGCCCGTTGTTGGCATGGGAGGATCCGCGGATGAGCATAACTCTGACTACATTGACAAGCCTGAGATTCTTGTCCACCGTGGTTCGGACGCAGGTTTGAGTCCGGACAGCTCTTCCAATCACCCCACGCCGTGCCCATCTCTTTCCATGATGTGAGCCGTGGGGAAGCCGGATCGAATTTGGGGCCGCCATTGAGAGTCGCGCTCGGTGATGTAGAAGCACCCCGATTGCCACCCCTTTATGGTCTCCACAAAGGAGCCTCGAGCCATAGGACTTTGGCCATCTTGCCAACCATGGCACTCTCCAAGACTTGGCGGCCGCCCACTACCTTCGCTTGACATTGAAGGTCTTCAGCCATAAGTCAAGTGGGCTGATGCAGAGGAAGGTTTTGCACACGCACGATGAACGCCGAGATGTTGAGGATGAAATTGGGCCAGATCGTGGAAGTCCCGGCCGAGTAGAACATGAGCCCCCGGACAAATGGGTGAAGTGGAAAACCTAGTCCATGGAGGAAGTGGGTGAGGAACACCACCTCTCATGGGGCCTGGGGTGGAATGAGCTGCCTCGCCGGGAGCCGGTGCGCGATGTTGCTGGACAAGTATCCGCCTTCCGCGCTTTTTGACTTGTCCTCCGTGACGGAGGAGACCATCCACTTGCCTCCCGCCCGACATGGCTAGAGGAGGTTGAGGAGGGATGCGGACTTGGGCGCTGGAGCTCGAAAAGCGGAAATGGATGAGCAAAGGAGGAAGAAGGCGAGGTGAAAAGGTGGATCCTTATCCCTTATATGGATGGACGGCTATGCGCCCCCGCCACCTGGTAAAACTCGCTATCTCCCAAGCGCCTGTAATCAATGGCGCAGTTGGGTTACCCACGTCCGTATTGATGGGAATCCTGAATAAGGGGCACGATCTCCGCCCGATAAGACGTGTTAAGGAAACTACCTCGCCAATGCGCTGAGGTGGAACAAAGAAAATGATTCAGATAAAGGCCTGGCCGTGGTGTGATGTCACGCCGCTGAATACGCCAACAGATCTGCAGGCAAAGGTTATTCTCTACGGTGGTATGTGGAACTTGTTTTGCAGAGCCGACACTATCCTTGTGTTCAAAATCCTCTATGAAGTATTCAGAGGAGGAACCCGCTTGCAATGTCAAGACAATGTGCGCCAGATTCGCTGCCATTGAAGCCTGGTTCAGGGGCTACCGAGGAGTCCTCGATTAGGGGTGTCCGGATAGTCAACTACCACCGCTGGCCGGACTCCTAGACTATGAAGATACAAGATTGAAGACTTCGCCCCGTGTCCGGATGGGACTTTCCTTGGCGTGAAGGCAAGCTTGGCAATACGGATATGTAGATCTCCTACCATTGAACCGACTCGGTAACCCTAACCCTACCCGGTGTCTATATAAACCGGAGGGTTTTAGTCCGTAGGACGAACAACAATCATACCATAGGCTAGCTTCTAGGGCTTAGCCTCTTTGACCTCATGGTAGATCCACTCTTGTACTACCCATATCATCAATATTAATCAAGCAGGAGTAGGGTTTTACCTCCATCGAGAGGGCCTGAACCTGGGTAAAACATCGTGTCCCTTGTCTCATGTTACCATCCGCCTAGATGCACAGCCGGGACCCCTACCTGAGATCCGCCGTTTTGACACCCACACAAACCGATAAGAAAAGGAATAAAATTCGCCTTCGTAACTCATTCATGCATGATACTGACAAACACTACTCGGATGAAAGGCAAACACATGATGTGAGGATGGAATATGTATGAAAAACAGGATGGTGTGACATATTCACACCTATGATGTGGCAACTAAGGTAAGGCATTTCAACAAATTAGAAGCACTGCAAGCTAGACACCATATGAAAGATGCAACCAATTTCACTCGCCAAGTTCAAACTGTATGTATGCTTTCAACAAATTAGAAGCAAGACATGCTAGAAATCATATGCAAGACACAACCAATATCACAAAGGGCGACTTAAAGGTGCCTTATCATAAGTGACTGATGCGGGATATGCAAGAATAGTAGTCTGATGTAGAAACAGAAACACATGTCATATTCATAGGCATTATGTGTAAATTAAGCAGATGCAATTCAGCAAAGTTAGAAGCAATACAAGCTAGAAATCATACGCAACATGCAACCACATATAATACTGCCAAGTTAGAGCAAGCACTGTGATGGTGGAGTAGGGAGATGTGCTCATCATCTACACAGCTATGTTGACTGCCTAGCCTTATGCTTGTCTTGCTAATCTTGTTGGGAGGATGGCGGAGTAGAATCAGAGAGAACCTCCGCTTCAGCTTGCTCGAAGGACCACCATCATCCAATGCCTTGCCAATTTCCTTCAGCTTTATTGATTTTGCATTGTGAGGTCATACCGACAAGAAAAATGAATATCATTCGCTTCTTCGTAACTCATTCATGCATGATATCGATTTAACACTACTCGATGAAAGGCAAAGTCATGATACGAGGATGGAATATGTACGAAAAAATGGACGGCTTGACATATTCACACCTATGATGTGGTAACTAAGAAGAAGGCACTTCAACAAATTAGAAACACCGCAAGACACCATATGGAAGGTGCAATCAATGTCACTCGCCAAGTTAAAACTGTCTCACATAGGTGGCGCTCATCAAACTAGAAGAAATACATGCTAGAAATCATATTCAAGACGCAAAACCAATATCACACTGCCAACTTAAAGGTGTCCCATCATAAGTGACTGATGCAGATACACAAGAAGAGTAGTTTCATGTAAGAACATGGTGTGATAGATGATATAGTATGTACCAAAAACAGGAAAGCGTGTCATATTCACATGTATCATGTGTAAGCTAAGCAGATGTAGTTTACACTAATTAGGAGCAATACGAGCTAGACACCATATGAAACATGCAACCAGATATCACACCGCCAAGTTAGAGCATGCACCTTGGATGGTGGAGTAGGGAGCGGAGACTTGGACCTTGTAATGCACTATCAAGACAAGGAGAATCGGCAGATGTCTGCTTACGCTGCTGCAGAGGACCACCATCATCGCCTTTCCTTACTTTTTTCCTTCCTATTTCTTGATTTTGCCTTGTCAAGTCAAACCCACAAGAAAAAGGAATAAAATTTGCTATTCGTAACTCATTGATGCATGATACCGATTTAACACTACTTTCATGTAAGGCAGCCGCATGATAGGAGGATGGAATATGTATGAAAACAGGGTGGCTGACATATTGACATGTATGATGTATAAATGTAAACTAAGCACAAGGTGCTTGAACTTGTTAGAATCGATGCAAGCTAGAAACCATATGAAAGATGAAACCAATATCACTCTGCCAAATTAAAAGGGTGCCCTAACAAATGTATTTGACCAAATTAGAAGCAATACATGGCAACAGGCTAGAAATAATATGCAATATGCAACGAATAAAGGTGACTCATCATAAGTGATTGATGAAGGATACAGAATAGAGGTAGTTCCATGTAAGAACAAGGTTAACACATAGATGTAGTGTGTACAAAAAATAGGAAGGCATGTCATATTCACAGGTATAGTGTGTAAACTAAGAAGATGCAATTTACCCTAATTAGAAGCATTACAAGCTAGACAATCAGATGTAACATGCAACCACATATCACACCGCAGTTAGAGCAAGCACTGTGATGGTGGTGTAGGGGAAGTGCGGTCTTCAGGTACAGAGCTACATTCAATGTCTTCATTTAGGCTTGCTGTTTCTTGAGAATCATGTAGAGAGGATGAAATTGCATTCTTTATAAGAGTATTGCGTCTCATATTAACCCACGCCATGGACTATCTCATCATAAGTTTATAGACGCAGGATACACAAGAACAGTAGTTTGATGTAAGAACATGGTGTGATAGGTAGATGTAGTATGTACCAAAAACAGAAGGCGTGTCATATTCACATGTATAATGTGTAAGCTAAGGAGATGCAATTTAACAAATTAGGAGCATTGATGAGGGATACACAAGAAAAGTAGTTTGATGTAAGAACATGGTTAATAGAAAGACATAGTATGTACCAAAAACAGGAAGGCATGTCATATTCACAGTATAATGAACTAAGCATATGCAATTTACCTAATTAGAAGCATTACAAGGTAGATACCATATCCAACATGCAACCACATATCACACTGCCAAGTAAGAGCAAGCACCATGATGGTGGTGTGGGGAATTGCGTGATCAACTAGAGAGCTACGTTGACTATCTTCATTTAGCCTTGATGTTTCTTGAGAATCATGTGGGAGGATGACACGCACTCTTTAAACGAGTAGGGCGCCTCACAAGAACTCCACCCGGTGACTGCCTCATCATAAGTGATTGACGAGGAATACAAAAGAGCATTAGTTTGATGTACTAACATGGTTAATAGACATATGTAGTATGTATCAAAACAGGAAGGCATGTCATTATCAAAGGTATAATGTAAAGTAAGGTGATGCAATTTAACCAAATTGGAAGAAATACAAGCTAGACACCATATGCAACATGCAACCACATTTGACAAATGAAGTTAAAGCAAGCACCTAGATGGTTGTGTGTGGCAATTGAGATCATCAATCGCAGAGCTACGCTTATTATCTCCAATCACGACATCGCACCCATTAGAGCGCTGAAACGCTTAGTGCTTATCTTCGAATTACACCGAGCAACTTCTGTCTTTTCTTTTCAGATTCATCAAAACTGCATCGTAGTCTGAAATACCCATGCATAAAAAACAATAGTGTGAGTATGGGTGAAGTGTGCACAATTAGTACAAAGTAAAGGTAGCGATAGCAGGTCGGTGAGAAATAAATGACGGAGACATATGATAGCTCTACAACATGCATGGCACACTAAATTACTACAGGATTCTATGAAAATAATAGTCGATCGAAAGCAAATAGGTCACCCATTTTTTCTGCACCGTCCGATGTACAAAGAACGGCAGATCGCTTTCATCTACCTCCACCACCAGTGTTGACGATCTTCCTCGAATCGCCAACGACCACCGCCCAAGATTCTCCCTACATGCGCCTCCTCGACCTCACCGCACCGCCTTGCTTGGCACCGCCTCGCCATCCATTCAAGCCCCGCCGACCTCCAGATCGGGCGCAAGCAGCCCCGCGCCCACACCCCTATGATAGACAACGGCGCGCCGCTTCCCCGGGAACAAAGCGGACTAGGTGCTCCGCACCTAAGCCGGTGCTGCTTTTTAATTGCGGTTGACTGAACCTGAATTGAAATCCAGCGGCTATCGACCTCTAGCAAAGGTGAAATAGTAAAGGGAGGAAACCTTGTGCATTTAGTATCACGAAGAAGATGCAGAAGAAGCGCCAACTAGTTTCTTTCGTGGGATGAATACGTGTGAGCGGAGACGTAAGATTTGCATCTAATAAGGGAAGAGGAGTACCTCTTTCTCGGCTGGCAGTGTTGTGTCCTCCATCTGTTTTTTCGACGATCTTCTTGTTGTTCGCCGGAAACCGAAGTTGTGGAGGACGGTGCAGCCTTGGACGAACCCATGGCCAAGTTGTTGAGTGTGGTGGGTGGCCGCCTGTCAAGGGCGGGAAGCAGATCCGAGGCAGCGAACGACGACGAAGCGGAACAACTCCGTGCGGTGGACGGTTATGGCAAAGGAGCCGCAGCAAGTGAGGCGCAGGACGGCGTGGTCGGAGTGGTTCTGCACGGCGACGCCTGCGCCGGCATCGTGGAGGCAGCTCTGCCTCGGCTTCAGCTGCTAAGTCCTTGAGGGCGCTATGTTGCAGGGCTATGCTGGACGACGACGCTGGGTACCGGCTTTGGGGTGATGGAGGAGGGCGGCGTGGATTGGCCGCTATGGGGTGGAGGACGAACGACGGAGGAGGCTGGGTTTCACTGTTGGTGGAGAGGGCTGCCACCCCACGGAGTATGAATGGGGAAACGGAGGGAGGCGGGAACTAAGGGGAACAATGTTCGGTTTGAGACGCTTGTTTGAAATTTGGGGAAAGTTACAAACTTTGCCCCCATCTAAAATTTTGGACATATTATGGGTTGGGGTAGGACACCATGTCGTGTCCCAAATGTGGGTGGATAGATTTCGCCGAGCGCATGGTGTTTAGGCGCCCATGGCGATGAATGCTTCTCGAGGCGGTTGAGATCAAGGCCTTGGTGAAGTTACAACCTACCCCTGGTTTAGACCTTTGGACATCGGGCCGATAGGCTACACAGGCCGAGTCAGACAGAATTTCCTACCACCAAAACATTAGTCTCAAGGTGGTTTCAGTGACCAGAGGCCTATTTGGTGCTTCGCTCAATATTTGGGAGCGTAGCATTAACGCTTTCGGTTCTCTTGAATTGAACTTTCAGGATTTGTCAAACTTCACAAATCTTTACTCTTGAAAATCCTAAAGCTACGATTATTTTGGAATGGAGGGGTACATTTGAATATACATTGTACACGAGTATATATTAAAAATATGCAACTTACCTCAGTTCATGCATGGTTCCGTATATAATCTCCTTGGTTGCAAAAAAAGTTAGATATGCGTATGAATATATATAGCATGTTCAAACTCACAACAAAGATTGATGCCCCTTTACATCTGATTTACAAATGCCATTATCTCGGTTCAAATAGATGAATGCACTTCCTATGAATTCAATCTTCAAACCCCTTTATGTTGAATTCGACATGTATTCTATTTCATAGCTAGCAATTTGAATGTATCCATGCAAGTGACAAATGTATAAAGTGCTTCACACTAACAACATGGAGTGCACTAATTAATGTTTATATATGAATTGCAAAAGCATCCATTGCCTGTATTTCAAACCGCCTCACTCTATGGATCGATAATATGAAATAAACACATGCACATGCTAGAATTCAATAGAGTATGGGTGTCTGATAGACTGATTTTCGTCCATACGCAATTTGCAAAATTCATGATCTCATCCAAAATAATAATGCCATTTATATTTTAATTTAATGCGAGAACCGCTTTTACACGAGATGCACTATGCCTCGCCTGCTCTCACAGATGCATGCTATATATCTCTCTATCTAACACATAAGTGCACACACTTTATATGCATCGGCATTTCTCTTCACACATGCTCACAATCTCTCTCGTGGTGTCGGGGTGTCTCACGACATGCTCTCTCTGCTTTCTCTCTCTCTTCGACTACTATGTACCACTCTTTCACTAATCTCAGTTGGAAAACACTATTTCTCTCACATGCATATATACACATGCACGGTATCTACTAGCCCTCTATACGCACATATATGTGCCTACGTGTCTCCCGCACACACATTATCTTTAGGCCTCTCTCGCACACATTGCCACCCCGACACACCTCTCTCTTAGTAGTTGGCAGATATGATTTCATCATATCGTCATTCGGTAGGATATCCCTGGTTGTTAGGCTAGATGGTAATACGAGGCAAAGTTTTACCCTAGTTCGGATCGGACCTTGCGCTTGAAGAAAGAGCCTACTCCCGGTATCGTATATTAGTGATAGGTGTGTACAAAGTACACGTGAATACCGTGCATTGTGCGTGTGTGTATAATATCGATTTAACTAGCCCCAAGCTTGTATAACATACTAAGGGCCTAGGGTTACAAATCATATATAGTCGGCTTATCACCTGGGGATAGAGTCCTCCGCGACTGTAGCTTCGTGTTGTACGCCGAGTCCTCCACATGGGTCGTCAGATAACACGCCCTCGTCCAACCTATATGTGGAGCAGGATGGAACCGACCCATGAGTCTTGATGTTGACCCACCACAACTAGAAATGATGTGCCCACCACACCACACACGCAATGGGCCACTAAGAAAATAAGCATATACAATAGTACAATAGTATCTAGCTCACGATACGTGTCCATATTTTGTTGATGACACTGACGGACTTTGCCTTTGATGCGTGCTCCGTATTTTGTTGATGACACTTACGGTCATTGTATTTGAAGCGAAAGCACGATTGGTCACTGGACTTCAGGATAAGCTCATCACGGTCACCACATACATTTTTTTGTTCTAACCAACATGTGGTTGGATGGTTAGAGGATAGTGGTTTCGAGCCCACCAAGGTTAAAGTCCCGTGCTCGATTTATCTTGTGTTAATTTCAGTATTTTCCGCGATGCATGTTTAGTGGGAGGAGACGTTCCACTCAACTACGAGGCACCTATGGTGACTTCAGAAAATCTCAAGATCATATATGCTGGCCCACTCTCTCAAGGTGCTCATAGGGTAGGGTTCATATGTGCGCTTATAGCGTGATTTCTTGCGCCAGATATATGAGCCCTTGCGCTCTGCACTCATGTTAAACAAATACATGTCATGATTATACGGTCACCGCTCACCCGCATAACTCAGATTATGTTGATGACACAATCAATCGACCAGTCAACGTTCCACGCGGGCGCAACTAGTGTTGCACCATCGGGCGCCAGAACTGTGGGGCCCACCTATTAGCCCGTATATGAAAGAAAGAAATGGTAGTTTGAGTCTGCACTGTGTTAATAAAATAGGAGTACATTTTAGGTGATCATACAGTCACCGCTCACCATACAGCTCCGTAATTTGTTGATAACACGATCAATTGACCACCAAACGGTCCACATTCAGCAGCGACATTACCATAGGGCCCACCCATCAGCACAGATATGAAGGACAGAAATGGTAATAAATTAGTGGTATGTGGGTATTCAAGTCGTGAGACCTCTCGTTGGCAGTCACCGCGTTGGGGGCGTTTATTGGGCGTGGGGGGAACCCCGAGAAAAGCTCGTCAGGGGGGGGCTAGAGGGATGGCCGGTGCGGCAGAGGACCGGCGGTGGGGAGGGTTTCGGGAGGGTGGGCCGATGCGGGCGGCGGGCGCCGCGGTTTGGCCGGTGGTGGCGGGCTCGGGGGGTGGAGTTTGATGATAAACCGAGGCCCTTGATTTCGTGATCCAACGGCTAGAAAATCTATTGACCAGAGAGGAAAAGTCACGACCGACGTAGTATCCTCACCTCGCACGCATACATGCACGCACGCAAGACACGCACGCATGTAGGCGCAACACCGACACGCATACATAACGCATAAACGCACGCATGCTGGCATGCAACACCGACACGCATACATGCACTCACGAACACACGACGTATGCACCCATGCATGCAAGACTCAAACGCACTTTGCACGCACGCAACACTCGTGACGCCGCATGCACACAACACACGGCGTAAGACACAAGCTCAACCTATATGTGCATGCACCTTTGTTAAGGACATGGATTGTTACGGATATTAATCAATCTTATCTCGTGATAAGCGTAACATTGATGTTTGCAGCGGTCTTTATGAATCACAACGATCGAACGGGCTATCAACATAGTAGGCTTATCTACATGAAAAGATGACGCCACACTCAATGAACAATCATCGGTTTATGAAATGCCCGCTCGACCGCCTCGCCCACCAAAGGTTCCTCTCACAGCGCTGCTCATGGGTCAATGACATGCAGGCCATGCACCCAAAGAGCCCACACGCCGCTGGAAGAACGGCGCAGTGTCCTAGGTCGAGTCGAGGGCGCCACTGTGGCACGCCTGCTGAACACGCCCGCGCCGCATTCAAACGCCCATGAAACCCGCCGTGGAAGCCGAGAAACCCACTCGACACACGTCCGTTCATGACCGGGCCGGCGCAAACGTAACGCCGCCGAGCTCTCCCGTATGCCGCCTATTTAATCTCCTATTTAAACGAGGCCAACGCCGCCAAGAATCGCACACCTCCGCCGCCCCCTATCTCCTCCACCATTTTGTCCACTCTACAATGGCTTACGAAGAGTAGTTATTCCGCGATCCAAGCCGGGTTGGGTAGCTCGCTGGATACGAAGCTATGTAGCTCACCGATCCACCTCCTCCTCGCCCGACGGAGCCGCTTGCCGCCCTGGCAAAGCGCTGGTTCAGAATCTCGCCGCCTGTGCCAGCTCGACGAGGAGCGGCGCACGGGCGCTGCTTGCTGCCGCCCACGCCGCCGCTTTGTACCGCTGGGCTCTGCTTCGCGGCCGAGACTCCCATGTCAAGGGCCGCGCCATGCAAGCAGCGACAGAAGCCGGGTGCGTGGAGAGTGACGAGTCGGTGGCCAGCGCCTCCGCGTCCGCCGCCATCATCGAGGAGAACTAGAACACGGGAGGCCGCCGCCGCTTGGGTCCCATGAAGGCCACCGCGGAGGCGACGCCGGCGTACACAGCAGGTGTCTTGCCGGATCCTTTTGTTGCGAGGACCTTTGTCGACCCCGCATGGGCTCCACGGAAGAGGGGAATGTTAGGATGAACTCAAGCCGGTGCCGGCCATGGAGAAGTAGTGGCCGGTGATGAACTCGAACCGGTGCCGGCCACCATCATCTTACGGCACGAGCCAATGGTATCAGTTGGGCAGTGGGGAAGCGAGCCGCCCTTTCATACCTGAAGCATATACTTGGTTCTTGCAGTCCGTGATCGTGGTGCCGGACATGAGGAACACAAATTGATCAAGGCTACCATTTAGGCCAGGTATTATATACTGCGTTGTCTAGAACTAGCACCGCAGTAGTTCATTTGAATGTAATGAAATCCGCCATGTTTGTATGAAAATCCGTATTTTATATGATTTCCGCCCTTGTTTATTATGAAAACACGCATAGAGCGGTTTCTTCACCAAGAGCGCGCTTTTACCTTCTTCTTTCTTCTTTCTTTTCCTCCAACTAAGCAAAAATAAACTAGTATATATCTTATAGCCCGCCGAAGTCAGTTTATTGTATTCCTCCGTCCTTTTTACTCGCACATTGATTTGGCTTAAAGTTAAACTTTGCTAAGTTTGACCAAATTTATATTAGAAATTATTAGCATCTATAATATCTAATAAATATAATATGAAAATATATTCCAAGATGAATCTAATGATATTGGCATTGTTATGTGAATGTCTATAATTTTTATATAAACTTGGTCAAAGTTGATGAGATTGACTTGCATTTAACCTAATATGCAGAGTAAAAAGGACCGGAGGGAATACTTGCTTTACATGGCATTTTTGCATATGTGGAGGAAAGAGAGGCAAGGAAAAGTTGAGAAGTGGGCTCTCATGCAAGAGCCAGCTCGCTAAATGGTGGAGCACCGGAGAGGCACCTGTGATGGAGGTGGTCAGAATCGGGAGACTCAAGCCGGTCAGAGTAATCAAGCAGCTTAAAATGATAATGGCAAGTCAAATCACGGGCCTCACCTGTCCAAAGAAGAACTCGCTGTCAAATCACACAGCCCCACGCTTGCAGCAGCCTATTCCTCGCTTTCTCGCATCTCTGTTGAACCGACTAGGCGGAACTGCCCTCGCTGCTCACCGCAAGCAGAAAAGCCCCGCCTCGACTTTTAAATACAACTACATCCGCTTAAGAATCCAATGATATACTTTTTGTGACATAGTAACTCATATTTAGTTAGTCAAATGGATGACCTAGAACCACGGCAGGCCATATAAACGGAGATGCCTAAAATAAAAAAACCAAGAAGGAAAGGGTAGTTCACCGGTATCTTTTAGATCAATATAGTATGGATTCACCAAGGAGCAAAACCAAGTGGTAGGCTGCTCCGCCGTGTTGGTGTAGCAACTCAAGCAGGGTCACCCACACACGAAATGGCGACACACTTAACAAGACCCTTTGGCCGGCATGTGGCTCATCCACCGCCTTGTTCCACGTATGATGCACCAAATTACAGTTCGAGCAGCGGTTGAATTGGAGGCACCCCTGTCAGAAGCGCCGCAATAGTAGAAAATGAGCGATGAGGGGTCAAATCACAAAGCCCCACCTTTCCCGCATTAAGTCGAGGCCGGACGGACGGCAACCATCATTTCACTCTAGGGCGCAAGAGCATAAAGAAAAGAGAAAACAATGATGTAAAAGGGCAGCTACCTAGGGCACCCTAGGTAGGGTCTCCACTACAGATCCTTTTTAAAGCGCCCACTACAAATCGGCTTCTCCTCGCCCCTCTTGAAGAAAACCGGCGATGAGTGCGGCGGTAGGGTTTGTAGGAGTATTATGGCGCAATGGTGCCACATCATAGTAAACGGGTTCGAGTCGACGCCTTAAATATGTGTGGGCCGCTTGGTTTTACGGGAACGAAGCATCATTTTGGGTTCGGGGACCAAGGAGATATAGTACGCATAAAAATTGTGGACGAGGTTCGACCGAAGGCAATGATGCATGGGCCCTGATTTTGATATACCCGTGGTCATGTGAAATTTGCTACTCTACTCAAAACTAGTAAGGTACACATGTATTGAACGCATGAGATTTCAAACCAAATTATGAATAAATACACACTATAGCATGTAAAGCTTTGAGTCATATATGCATGATGTAGATGTTCTTTAGTTCTTATAGCTCATCTCATTCAAAATCAATTAGTTTTATAAAAATGTTAAGATTCATGGGTTGTGCATTGTAAATCATAAAGTAAAAACAAATAATGGCAATTCATTTTAAAAAATAATCAATTATGATACGTAAGATTCTAGAACAAAGGAGAAGTTCTTGTGTTTTGAGGTTTGTGCATTATACTTAAGTTCAACCATGGAGTCTTCTAAATTGTACATGTGGCAGATCTGGTGGAATTTTGATGATATCCAACGGCCAGTAGTGCTCGGATTTGCCTATCTCTGCACTTTCGGGTTAGCTTCATCCAGCGACCATCTTTCAAAGTTATTGGCACACTATATAGTTCTTGTGCCATAGTTGCATGTTTTGGAAAAAACTACTAGTGGGTTGTACTATCTATTTAGGAATAGAAGATGTATACATGGAAGTTGTAGGAAAGAGATGACATGGAGCATCTCAATTTCTATGAGTAGGGATTGGAAAAGAGATGTCATTTGGTTCACATCATAGGAACTTTTCTATTGAATCTGGAGATGACATGTATCTCAATTCCTATGAGGAGGGATTAGAAAAGAGATGTAATTTGGTTCATATCATAGGAACTTTTCTATTGAATATACGCTAATGTTTATTTTCCTTTGAAATTAAGGGAGTATCGGAATCCATTCATATGAACCAAGTGGCTCTAAAGCTATAGAAATGATATCATATTTATTTCCTTTGAAATGTGGAGTATATGAATCTATTCCTATGAACCAATTGGATCTAAAGGAAAACATCCTATAAAAATCATATCATATAGAGTTCCTATGATATTCCTCACACTAAAGGAAGCTTGAAATTGCATATGGTGATACGATTGTCTTTCTTTGTAGACTCCTCACCCATCTTTATAGTTACCTCTCAAAGATGAATGAAATGATATATACAGGGTGAGGGAGTCCTGGATTAGGGGGTGTCCGGATAGCCGGACTATAGCCTTTGGCCGGACTCCTTGACTTTGAAGATACAAGATTGAAGACTTCGTCCAGTGTCCGGATGGGACTTTCCTTGGCGTGGAAGGCAAGCTTACGACACGGATATGTAGATTTACTACCATTGTAATCGACTCGTAACCCTAACCTCTTCAATGCCTATATAAACCAAAGGGTTTTAGTCCGAGGATCTAACAACAATCATACCATAGGCTAGCTTCTAGGGTTTAGCCTCTCGATCTCGTGGTAGATCTACTATTGTACTACCAATATCATCAATATTAATCAAGCAGGAGTAGGGTTTTACCTCCATCGAGAGGGCCCAACCTGGTAAAACATCGCCCCCCCTTGTCTCCCTCGTTACCATCCTCCTAGACGCATAGTTCGGGACCCCTACCCGAGATCCGCCGGTTTTGACACCGATATTGGTGCTTTCATTGAGAGTTCCTCTGTCGCCATCTTTAGGCCCGATGGCTCCTCCGATCATCAACGATTTATGCGCCCAGTGGTGAGACTTTTCTCCCGGACAGATCTTCAGATTCGGGCGGTTTTGCATCAAGGGCCAATTCGCTGGCCATCCGGAGCAGATTGAAAGCTACGCCCGCCACCGTGTCAGATTTGAAGTTTGAACTACACGGCCGACGTCTGCGGAGACTTTATCTTCGACGGGTTCGAGCCACAACCAAGCGCCACAGACTATCACGAGGGGCATGATCTAGCTCGCCACGAACAGTGTCCCGAGGTCGCACCAAAGGTCCGCCTCGACCTTTAGCTCGGAGCAGATCGCACCGACGAGGACGGTGGCTGGACACCGCCTGGGCTGCGATCTCTACGGCGATTGAGCCATACACCTACCCCGGCCCTTGCAAAGCTCAGAACTCCAAGGTGCCGGACTCTCTCCGACTCGAGCCTTCCGCGCTTCGCCAATCGAATCCGATTGGGCGCCGATCATGGAATTCACCGCCACGGACATCTTTCAGCACACCCCTAAATTCACTAAAGTCTCACTCTTTATCAGGAGAGCCCTGGCCGGATTATGGTCAGGAAGGTTGGGATGCGGACGACGAAGAAATTCAAAGCCCACCCACCACCCACTTCAGAGCCAATGCCGATGATTTAACCGACATGCTCGACTTGACTCAAGACATCGACGGCACGGACGATGATGCAGGAGATTTACCAAGAACCAAATACCATAGGGAACTGGAAGGCCACCTCACATACGACATATACATGGTGGACATCCCAAAAGATCGGAATGGCGATGGAACAATGGAGGATGACCCTCCAAGAAATAGCCTAAGGCCAAGGCCAAGGCCGCCTAAATCCCGCCACAAAGAAAATGGTGATACCAGCACGGAGACAATAACACCCCGGACAAAGGTCAAGACAACCCTCCAAAGCAGGATTCAAGCGGAGGATGGAGAAGCCAGCCCTCATGAGAGAGCGCAGAAGAGAGGTAGAGGACGATAATTACATGCCTCCTCCCAAGATGAGGCAAGCCTCGACGACGATGAATTGGCCATGCCCGAGGATCCCGTCGAACAAGAGCTGCTTTCAAACGCAGGCTCATGGCCACGCAAGCAGCCTCAAGAAAGCAGAACAGCTTAGAGCTGACCAAGACTTGCTAGTCGACAGATGGATCAAGTCCTGCGGTCAAGAGTATGAACTCAAGCGCCTCCAAGAGCTACCTAAAATGCAGGCTGCTACCCCAATTAGAGGAGGAAGCACCCAAACCTACATCACCAGCGATGACACGGCCGACCGACCACCTTGTGGTCATGACAGAGGCCTCTCGCCTCAACTCAAGCCGCACTCGGGCGGCGCCAAAAAATACCAAGGCGCTGGGAAATGCGCGCACTGCGAGACTTATTGAAGGACAAGGCAAGGCAAACAAGATCGATCTACGGATCGCTGGCGCCCGCGACACGTGATTTATAACCGCCACGCCGATATGGCAACTCCGCCGGGCCAACACAAGAGACAAAGCTCATTTGAGTTGCGCCGTGATATAGCCCAATACAGTAGGCGCCAAGACACCCACTATGGTTCACAGATGAAGTGATGGATCATCAAATCCTCGAGGGTTTCAAACCCGAACATTGAATCATACGATGGCACAACAGATCCTGCGGTTTGGATCGAGGACTATCTCCTTCACATCCACATGGCCCGCCGGTGATGATCTACACGCCATCAAATACCTCCCACTCAAGCTTAAAGGACCAGCCCGCATTGGCTTAACAGCTTGCCAAAGCAGAGTCAATTGGTTGTTGGGAAGACCGAAGACGATTCCTTGACAATTTCAGTGGCACATATGTGCGATCACCGACGCCGATGACCTAAGCCACATAATTCAGCAGCCGAGGAATCAGCCGACAATTCGACACGGTTCCTAACCAAGAAAAATCAAATCGCCGATTGTCCTGGATGCAGAGGCCCTTGCAGCCTTCAAACACAACATCCGCGACGAGTGGCTTGCCCGCACCTAGGACAGAAAAGCCAAATCTATGGGAGCCCTCACAACACTCATGACCCGCTTATGCTGGAGAGGACAACTGGCTAGCTCAGAGTAACAACATGACCAAGAGCCCGGTAATTCAGATACCAAGGACAGAATGGCAGGTCGCTACGCAACAAGCACAAGCGCCGCATTAACGGCGATAATGCCGAGGATACGACAACAATGCCGGATTCGAGGCTCTAAACCCAAATAGCAGAAAAGCCATTTAAAAGAAATACTTCGGCCCGGCCCAATTTGGACTGAATACTCGATCGCTGTGCTGTATACACGGCACTTCGAAAATCAGCCAATCACACCAACATGGATTGTTGGGTGTTCAAGCAGGTAGGCAAGTTAAATGTCAAAACAATGACAAGGGGCTGCATAGCAATGACGAGGAGGAGCCCCGTCACGAACAATAGAGGATGAAGGGCTTCCGCAAGTGCGGACGATGAACACGATATACGCAACCCACATACCCAAAAGGGAGCGTAAAGCGCACTAAGGGACGATATGCGATGGAGCCGCCGCCTAAAGTTCAACCTGTGGTCTTCCCGCCCGATCACCGTTGATCGGGACCACCCCACTAGCATCTGCCATGGCGGATTTGCCGCATTGGTTCTAGACCCAATCATTGACGGATTTCATCTCACTAGAGTCCTAATGGACGGTGGCAGCAGCCTAAACCTGCTTTATCAGGACACAGTGCACAAAATGGGCATAGACCCATCAAGGATTAAACACATGAAGATGACCTTTAAAGGCGTCATACCAGGTGTAGAGGCCAGCTGTACAGGCTCGCCACACTTGAAGTGGTCTTCGGATCCCCTTATAACTTCAAGCGGAGTTAATCTTCGACATAGTCCCGCTCCGCAGCATGCTATCACGCGATCGCCGCACGAACCGCGATTTGTAAAGTTCAATGCGTGCCGCACTATGCATATCTCAAGCTCAAGATGCCAGTCCTCGAGGAGTCATTACGACAAAGGTAACACCTAACGCCTTCCGCACGGAGGAGCATACGGCTGCCCTCGCGCGAAGTACAAAGCAGCCTCTTAAGGCAATTCTCGAGTCCGCTATTAAACGCCCGACACCGCTGCCGCCGCAGAGTAACCTACAAAAAGACTGCTCGCACGCTTCAAGCATGCATAGCAATGCTGCCCAAGCCCCAGCCGCGAAATTGCGAACCAAGATTACGCGACATAATTACGCCCGAAATACCATGGGCATAGGGAAGGGCACGACCACGGCATGCCCGTAATGCGGCTCAACCGCACTGTGGGCCCCGATTGTGTCATTATTTTCTTTTCTTCTTTTTTTACTCAGACTCGCTCACGAAGCCCCGCTCCGGCAAGAGAATCGCCAACACACGATGCAACAGCCAGGAAGCGTAAAGCTACGCCGAGTGTCTAGGTGGTCTCTATTATGAGCAAGATACCTGTTTTACACACCATCTCGCCGACTTTACCCCTCGAGGGGGGGCATGTTAAAAGTCCCGCCCCTTGCTTATCGTGACTATTTGTATCGCTCGCTTCATCGCAACCCTTTGAATAAACAATACATAGCTTCGCCTATTATTGAATTCCCTTTTTCTATATATATGTTCATTTATGACATTGTGCAACCGCACACTTTGGTACGGCAATACACTGGGGCTTAAGTACCCCATAACATGGTGTGATAAGTCCTAACACTTCCACAAGTGTGGCACCCTTAACTTATAGCATTATATGCATCGGTTCAATCATGTCTTGGGTCAATAGTTGGGTTTGCCCGGCCCCATGTTTTGGTACCTTATGTTCCGTTATATCGCTAAGGTAGCTGGGAGAACCACTGCGACAGTGCTACGTTGAGCTGGGTTAAGCACCTCAATGGAGAAAGCTAAACTGACCGTCATGATAGGGCGAGAGCCGGTCGCTGTTCGAGAGGTTTTCGAGTCCCTAAAGACTTATGCCGCTTAGAGCGAGGAGTCGGCATTGTCCGCCCTAGGCGTGATAGCGCCTCAACTCGGCCTTCGATCACTGGGGCTTCACCAAATTTAAAATTATAGAATTCTATGGCTAAGGAGAGTGTTCAAGCATTATAGTCCGTTGCCTTGTTCGCTATGCTGAACGCCCCCTTGAAGGACCCAAGAATGGGAACAAGAGCGCCAAGTTTATCCCTAACACCCCAAAGACTCATGGATGGGGGCTGAAGCCGATGACTCGCCATCTCTCAAATTTAATACACGGCCGCACGAAGGTAATATTTTAAATTCAAAAGTGTTGCTTAGCGATATGAACAAGTTTTCACCGACAGATAACAAATGCGAGTCTACTCAAAATTACATCTTTGGAGCATTCACCCGCTATAAGGCACCCTTCAGACGCCCTCATAATACATTTCGGCTTATGATGCTCCTGCCCGTGGTGGTCCGTCTGTCACAAGCTTCAGCCCATCTTGCCCTCAAAGGCACCTTGGCACGGGCAAGGCCCCACGGCACCTTCGATGCGACGGAGCGCTTGACGACTTCAACCCATGGACAAAGGCCCACCACCGCCTCACCAGCCCGGTAGCTCCTGTGCATGGCTTCCTTAGGCCACACCAACTATGAGGTTCTTCATGGCCTGTTCGCCACCTTATGGAGCTCGACCAGCTGCTTCAACTGGTCGCTATACGCTGGTGTCCGCCTCAAAGATATCGAGACCGTAACACCTTCTCCGCCGAGCTTCCTCCTCGCCCAGTAGAATGCGGCAACATCGTATACACACTGGGAAGATCTGCGAATGCCCCGGAGAGCTCCGGATTCGGTAAGTATCGATAATTCACTTTCACATTCTTGCTTTGCATATAGAATGCCTTACCCGCCGCTATCTTCTTCATCGCCTCAATTTCCGGAGGGCTTTTTGGCTTCGCCTTAGCGGCTTTGGCGCCTCAAGGCCGAGGCGTAGCTCGACTCGAGTTCTGAGTCACGCCCAAACTCTCGTTTTTTCCACGAGCCCGGAGCTCTTGCCGCACCTCCGCCACCCGCGCCTCCTTCTTCTCGCTGGCGGCCCCAGCGTCGCATTGCTTTCGCCTTGACACCGCCTTCGTGGTCGCCACTGCTCATGGCCCGTGCAAGATTCATGTTATTCCTGCTCATCTTCGCAACCACATCTTTTAAATACTCCCATAAGGTATTACTTACCTTCCTTGTCCTCGAGCTGCTTTTTGGCAAGTCCGAGCTCGCTCGACCGCCGAGGCTCGCTTCAATGCATCAACCTCCACAACAAGGCGGCAGAGGTCAGCAGCGCAACCTACATTCCCATATTGACATACTTATGTTAGACTCCTGATATATTTTTAGATCCTCGCCGGGCCTTTTCTTTCGAACACCAAACTGAGCATCAGGGCTACCGTCTATGCGTAATATTTTTACGATCTTAAATACATACCTCAAAGCCTCGTTAGAAGGCTGGCACAGCTTCGTCAGCCCGCCTTGGCGGATCGAACTTTTCGGATCACCACACTCATAACAAGGCGGTGTTCCTCGCCAATGGAAGCGCCTGCGCGCCCATCAAATCATCCGTGCCTCCGTTGGACGGAGGTCATCGGCGCCGTAGTCCCTGCCCTTCTTACGATAGTCGCTCGCGACTCGGAACCACCGGTTTCAGACGGAGTCCGCACAGGCCGATTTAGAAGCCCTTCGGGTTTGATCCCTTTGCGCCGGAGTCCGGGAGGTCGCTTTGCGGCGCCTGTGGCCACCTCCTCCTGGCTGGGCCCCTTTGGGACTCCACCCCAAGGCCATCCGGGCGGGAGGAGACGAGGCGGTCGGAATTGAGGTGCTATTCACATCCGACGAATCCATTGAGCCGCCGACGAAGCTGCCGAGCCCGCCCTGGGCTGGCTGTATGGTTATACTCGGGCGCTAGAAGATGTTGTGCGACAAATGGAACGCCATGAGTTATTCTCGTGTCCGACACTTACGATTTCGCCAGGGCTTGGTCCTTGGTGGTTACCTCTCCGCCGGCCATCGGCGCTTGTGGTGTAGTCCGGAGGAGGGTCCTTCCTTCTTGACCCTCCGCCTCCCAGCTGGGGCGGCCTTTTCCTTTCCTCCTCCTCGCTCGCTGGAGGAGTCCGCCGAGTCAACGGACGATGTGTCCGACAACACTGGCGCCGAACTCCTTCGAGTCCTAGTGACCTTCTTCTGGTTTTCTTCTCCGCACCACGAAGGTGCCGAACCAGCATCCTCGCAATCGGGCGTCCACTGGTCTTCGGCAAGGAGCCGGACAATAACCTGTCCGGACGCTCTTCGCCACTCCCCGCCAAAGGTGAGGGAGTTTTAGATCCCGTGACAGAGTCAAACTATGAAAAAGAGTCCCGTAGAAGGGTAAATAGCTTACCTCGCTGGCTTGATGCCACGAGCTGAATCTGCAATCTTCGTAGCGGATGGGGAGCCTCGGGCGCCTTGAACAACACCTTTCGTGCTTCTTCGCACGACGAGTGTCAAGAGCCGACTCTGGTTCGGTCCCGAGCCGGATCAAACTCCCACAAGTTGAAGGCCCGCTGTGGGCATGGGAGGATCCGCGGATGAGCATAACTCGACTACGCTGACAAGCTTGAGCTTGTCCACCAGTTCGGACGCAGGTTTGGAGTCCGGCCAGACTTCCGATTACTCCCACGTTAGGACCGCCTCTTTCCATGAGGTGAGCCGTAGGGAAGTCAGATCGAATTCGGGGCCGCCGCCATTTAGAGTCGCACGGCTCGGTGATGTAGAACCACCCGATTACTCCCTTTATGGTTCCACGAAGGAGCCTCGAGCCATAGGACGCTGGCTATCTTGCTCACCATGCCACCTCCGACTCCGCTTGGCGGCCGCCCACTACCTTCGGCTTGAAATTGAAGGTCTTCAGCCATAAGTCAAGTGGGGCTGATGCAGAGGATGGTTTCGCACACCACGATGAACGCCGAGATGTTGAGGATGAAATTCGGGCCGGATCATTGAAATTCCAGGCCGAATAGAACATGAGCCCCTGGACAAACGGGTGAAGTGGAAGCCCTAGTCCGCTGGCGGAAGTGGGAGGAACACCACCTCTCATGGGGCATGGGGTGGGGATGAGCTGCCCTTGTCGGGAGCCGGCGCGCCATGTCGCCGACAAGTATCCGCCTTCCGCAGTTTTTTGATGTGCCCTCCATGACGGAGGAGGCCATCCACTTGACTCCTGCCCGGACATAGTTGGAGGAGGTTGAGGTGGATGTGCGGACTTGGGCGCTGGAGCTCGAGTGCACGTAAATGGATACGCAAAGGAGGAAGAAGGCGGTGTGAAAAAGTGGATCCTTATCCCTTATATGGACGGACAAAGCAATGCGCCCCACCGGCCTCGATAAAACTCACTTATCTCCCAAGCGCCAGAATCAATGGTGCGGTTGGGTTACCCACGCCTGTATTGATGATAATCCCGAATAAGGGACACGATCTCGCTTTGACAAGACGTGCAAGGAAACCGCCTCGCTAAACGCTACCGAGGTGGGACAAAGAAAACGATTTGATTAATGTCTTGGCCGTAGGTGGACAAGTCACTACCATGAATACGCACAGATTGAACTTGTGTAAATATTATTCTTTCTACGGTGGTATGTGGAACTTATTTTGCAGAGCCGCACTATCCTTGTGTTCAAAATCTTCTATGAAGTATTCGAGGAGGAAGCCGCTTGCAATGTCGAAGACAATATGCCGCCGACTCGCTGCCATTGAAGCCCGTTCTGTGGCTACCGAGGAGTCCTAGATTAGGGGGTGTCCGAATAGCCGGACTATAGCCTTTGGCCGGACTCCCGGACTTTGAAGATACAAGATTGAATACTTTGTCCCGTCTCCCGATGGGACTTTCCTTGGCGCTGAAGGCAAGCTTGGCGATGCGGATATGTAGATTTCTACCATTGTAACCGACTCAGGTAACCCTAACCTCTTCTCGTGCCTATATAAACCGGAGGGTTTTAGTCCGAGGGACTAACAACAATCATACCATAGGCTAGCTTCTAGGTTTAGCCTCTCCGATCTCGTGGTAGATCTACTCTTGTACTACCCATATCATCAATATTAATCAAGCAGGACTAGGGTTTTACCTCCATCGAGAGGGCCCGAACCTGGGGAAAACATCGTGTCCCTTGTCTCCGTTACCATCCGCCTAGACGCACAGCTTCGGGACCCCTACACGAGATCCGCCGGTTTTGACATCGGCTACTGTGGTATTCTACATGTGCAATTTGGTACACGAAAACTCGTAAAAGTTTGCAGGTTTGAATTTTCAATAAAGCTATATGCACCGTGATTTCGAACGGGGGAGCATACGGCAGTTGCTAACACTCACGTGGAAGATTTGTGTAGGAGGAGTGGTTGTTCTGTTAAATGACATGGCAAAACTGACACCGCCGGATGTCGATCTAACGGTTCTACGGGCTCGCTGTGAAAAGGCTTGTGGCTAACGCTTGTCGGATAATGATTTACGGACACATGCATTGCATTGATACGTGCGTTCTCTCTCTCACGCACACGCACTCTCACGAGTCACGACTCTCCCGAAGTCCTTCTCGCAGACTCAAGACGCCGCACTCCACCGCCTATCTCGCAGGTAGACGCCACGCACATATGTGCTCTTCATTGTTGGGGAACGCTAGAAAATTAAAATTTTCCTACGGTTTCACCAAGATCCATCTATGAGTTCTACCATGCAACGAGTAACGAGAGAGAGTTTGCATCTACATACCACTTGTAGATCGAATACGGAAGCGCTCTTGAGAGTGGTGATGATGAAGACGCTCCCAACGTGATTCCGATCACCGATGACCAAAGTACTCGAAGGACAGCACCTCCGTGTTCAACACACGACGGGATTTATGGCGCTCCTCCGCCTTGATCCAGCAAGAGAGAAGGAGAGGTTGAAGAAGACAATCCCAATGGCAGCACGACGGCGTGGTGCAGCTGGTACGGTAGTTCTCCCAGGCTTCGCCAAGCTTATGGAGAAAGAGAGGTGTTGGGAGGAGGGGCTGCGCCACAACTGTGTTGGCAGCCCTCCCCCACCCCTCTATTTATAGGAGGAGAGGGTCAAGGGGGCCGCCCTCTAGGGCAAACCCTAGGGGGCGGCGGCCAAGGGAGGAGGGGAGGAGGGTGGCTTGCCCCCAAGCCAGGGGGCGCCTTTAGGCTTCCTCCCCAAACCCTAGGCGATGGGCTCAGGTGGGAGGCGCACCCAGCCCACCAGGGCTGGTTCCCTCCCACTTAGCCCATGTGGCCCCCGGAGAGGTGGCCCTCCCGTGGACCTCCGAACCTCCCTGGGCCCCTGATTTTACCAGATACCACCAAACTTCCCGAGTCCGCTTAACCACTTTCCATATATAAATCTTTACCTCCGACCATTCCGAACTCCTCGTGACGTCCGGATCTCATCCGGACTCAACAACATTCGTAATCACATACTTGTCTTCCTATTAACCCTAGCGCCACCGAACCTTATGTGTAGACCCTACGGTTCGGGAGACATGCGATATGACCGAGACTACCTCAAGTCAATAACCAACAGCGGATCTGGATACCCATGTTGGCTCCTACATGCTCCTCGATGTTGTCATCGGATGAACCACGATGTCAAGGGTTCAAGCAACCCCGTATTCTATTCCCTTTGTCGACGGTATGTTACTTGCCCGAGACTCGATCGCTCGGTATCCCAATACCTCGTTAGTCTCAAGCATCGCAAGTCACTTTACTCGCATCAAGAATGCATGATCCCGTGACTGCACACTTGGTCACTTTGAGCTCATTATGATGATGCATTACCGAAAGTGGGCCCAGTGATACCTCTCCGCCATACGGAGTGACAAATCCCGCCTCGATCCGTGTCAACCCAATGGTCACTTTCGAGATACCGTAGTGCACCTTTATAGTCACCCAGCTTACGCCAGACGCTTGATACACCCAAAGCACTCCTACGGTATCCGGAATTGCACGATCTCATGGTCTAAGGAAGAGATACTTGACATTGGAAAAGCTCTAGCAAAACGAACTACACGATCTTTGTGCTATGCTTAGGATTGTCTTGTCCATCACGCCATTCTCCTAATGACGTGATCCCGCTTGTCAATGACATCCGATGTCCATAGTCGAAACCATGACTATCTCGTCGACCAACGAGCTAGTCAACTAGAGGCTTACTAGGACGATTGTAGTCTATGTATTCACACGCAGTATTACGATTTCCGGATAATACAGCTTATAGCATGAATAAAAGACAATTATCATGAACAAGGAAATATAATAATAATGCTTTTATTATTGCCTCTAGGGCATATTTCCAACAGTCTCCCACTTGCACTAGAGTCAATAATCTAGTTTACATTGTGATGAATCGAACACCCATAGAGTTCTCGTGTTGATCATGTTTTGCCCATGAAGAGAAAGTTTAGTCAACGGATCTGCGACATTCAGATCCGTATGCACTTTACAAATTTCTATGTCTCCATTCTGAACATTTTCACGGATGGAGTTGAAGCGACGCTGATGTGCCTGGTCTTCTTGTGAAACCTGGCCCTTGGCAAGGGCAATAGCTCCAGTGTTGTCACAGAAGAGTTTGATCGGCCCCGACGCATTGGGTATGACTCCTAGGTCGGTGATGAACTCCTTCACCCAAATTGCTTCATGCGCTGCCTCCGAGGCTGCCATGTACTCCGCTCACATGTAGATCCCGCCACGACGCCTCGCTTGCAGCTGCACCAGCCATCGCTTCCACCATTCAACATATACACGATCCGGTTTGTGACTTAGAGTCATCCAGATCTGTGTCGGCTTAGCGCCGACGAAACCTGTTACGACGAGCTCTTCGTCACCTCCATAAACGAGAAACATGTCCTTTGTCCTTTCGTGTACTTCAGATATTCTTGACCGCTGTCCAAAGGTTCCTTGCCGGGATTACTTTGGTACCTTCCTACCAAACTTACGGCAAGGTTTACATCAGGTCCGTACACAGATGGCATACATAATAGATCCTATGGCTGAGGCATAGGGATGACACTCATCTCTTCTTTATCTTTTGTCGTGGTCGGGCATTGAGCTGAGCTCAATCTCACACCTTGCAAAACAGCAAGAACCCCTTCTTGACTGATCCATTTTGAACTTCTTCAAAATCTTATCAAGGTATGTGCTTTGTGAAAGACCTATGAGGCGCCTCGATCTATCTCTATAGATCTTGATGCCTAATATATAAGCAGCTTCTCCAAGGTCCTTCATTGAAAAACACTTATTCAAGTAGGCCTTAATGTTGTCCAAGAATTCTATATCATTTCCCATCGTAAGTATGTCATCTACATATAATATGAGAAATGCTACAGAGCTCCCACTCACTTTCTTGTAAACGCAGCTTCCCATAAGTCTCAGATAAACCCAAACGCTTTGATCATCTCATCAAAGCGTAATGTTCCAACTCCGAGATGCTTGCACCAGCCCATAAATGGATCGCTGAGCTTGCATACTTTGTCAGCGTTCTTAGGATCGATAAAACCTTCTCGCTGTATCATATACAGCTCTTCCTTAAGATAGCCGTTATGAACGCTGTTTTGACGCCCATCCGCCATATCTCATAATCATAGTATGCGGCAATTGCTAACATGATTCGGACGGACTTAAGCTTCGCCACGGAGAGAAAGTCTCATCGTAGTCAATCCCTTGAACTTGCCGATAACCCTTAGCGACAAGTCGAGCTTTATAGATGGTGACATTACCATCCGCTATCCGCCTTCTTCTTAAAGATCCATTTGTTTTCTATCGTCACGATCATCGGCAAGTCACCAAAGTCCACACTTTGTTTTCATACATGGATTCTATCTCGACTTCATGGCTTCTAGCCATTTGTTGGAATCTGGGCCCGCCATCGCTTCTTCATAGTTCAAGGTTCATTGTTGTCTAACAACATGATTTCCAAGACAGGTTGCTGCATCACTGGTGCGGAACGTGTCCTAGTGGACCCACGGGTTCAAGAGCAACTTGATCCAAGTACCTTGATCATCATCATGAATTTCTCTTCGCTTGGTGTAGGCATCACAGAACATTTTCCGAGCTGCACTACTATCCTGCTCAAGAGGTAGTACTTCATCGAAGTTCTACTTTCCTCCCACTTACTTCTTTCGAGAGAAACTTTTTCCGTAAAGATTCCGCTTCTGGCAACAAAGATCTTGCCCTCGGATCTTATAGAAGGTATACCCAACGGTTTCCTTAGGGTATCCTATGAAGACGATTTTTCCGACTTGGGTTCGAGCTTTTCAGTTGAAGTTTCTTGACATAAGCATCGATCCCCAAACTTTTAGAAACGATAGCTTAGGTTTCTTCCCAAACCATAATTCATACGGTGTCGCCTCAACGGACTTAGACGGTGCCCTATTTAAAGTGAATGTAGCTGTCTCTAGAGCGATCCCCAAAATGATAGCGTAAATCAGTAAGAGACATCATAGACCGCACCATATCCAATAGAGTGCGACACGACGCTCGACACACCATTACGCGAGGTGTTCCAGCGGCGTTAGTTGTGAAACGATTCCACATTTTCTTAAGTGTACCAAATTGTGACTTAAATATTCTCCTCCACGATCCGATCGTAAGAATTTTATCTTTCGTCACGTTGATTCTCTACTTCATTCTGAAATTCCTTGAACTTTTCAAAGGTCTCAGACTTGTGTTTCATCAAGTAGACATACCCATATCTACTCAAGTCATCTGTGAGAGTGAGAACATAACGATATCCTCCATGAGCCTCAACGCCATTGGACCGCATACATCGGTATGTATGATTTCCAACAAGTTGGTTGCTCGCCCATTGTTCCGAGAATGGAGTCTTGGTCATTTTGCCCATGAGGCATGGTTCGCATGTGTCAAATGATTCATAATCAAGAGACTCCAAAAGTCCATCAAGATGGAGCTTCTTCATGCGCTTGACACCAATGTGACCAAGGCGCAAGGCTACACAAGTATGTGGGACTATCGTTATCAACTTTACATCTTTTGGTATTCACGCTATGAACATGTGTAATACTACGCCGAGATTCATTAAGAATAAACCATTGACCATCGAGCATGACCATAAAACATATCTCTCATATAAATAGAACAACCATTATTCTCGGATTTAAATGAGTAGCCATCTCGCATTAAACGAGATCCAGATACAATATTCATGCTCAAACTTGGCACCAAATAACAATTATTAAGGTTCATAACTAATCCTGGGTAAATGAAGAGGTAGCGTCGACGGCGATCACATCGACTGAACCATTCCCGACGCCAAGATCGTCACCTCGCCCTTCGCCAGCCTCCGCTTATTCCGCAGCTCCCGCCGTGAGTTACAAATATGAGCAACGGCACCGTATCAAATACCCAGGAGTTACTACGACATCGTAAGGTACACATCAATTACATGTATATCAAATATACCTTTGGTGTTGCCGGCCTTCTTATCCGCTAAGTATTTGGGGCAGTTCCGCTCCAAAGGACCCTTCCCTTGCAATAAAAGCACTCACCTCGTGCTTGGGTCCATTCTTTGACTTCTTCCCGCAACTTGCTTACCGGGCGCCGCAATCTCCTTGCCATCCTTCTTGAAGTTCTTCTTGCCCTTGCCCTTCTTAAACTTAGTGGTCTTATTGACCATCAACACTTGATGTTCTTTCTTGATTTCAACCTCGGCTGACTTCAAAGATAGAGAACACTTCAGAATGGTCTTTACCATCCCCTGCATGTTGTAGTTCATCACAAAGCTCTTGTAGCTTGGTGGAGCGATCGAGGATTCTGTCAATGACCGCCTCATCGTGGAGGTTAATATTCAGTCAATCATACGGTTGTGCAACCTGCATATCTTCGTAATGTGTTCACCGACGTAACTGTTTTCCTCCATCTTACAACTATAGAACTTGTCGGAGATGTCATATCTCTCGACCGGGCGTGAGCTTGGAAAACAAGTTTCAGCTCTCTAACATCTCATATGCTCCGTGGTGCTCAAAACGCTTTTGGAGCCCCGGTTCTAAGTCAGTAAGCATGCCGCATCGAACGAGGGAGTAATCATCAAGACGAGACTGCCAAGCATTCATAATGTCTTGGTTCTCTCGACGGAGCTTCACCTAGCGGTCCTTCTAGGACGATTGTTTCGGCAGCTATGAGGATGATCTCGTGTTCCGACCCAGTCCGAGATAGTTGCTGCCGCCATCTTTCAGCTTGGTTTTCTAGGAACGCGCTGAAGTTCAAGTTGACATGAGCGCTGGCCATTTGATCTACAAGACATATAATTCAAAAGTTTTAGACTAAGTTCATGATAATTAAGTTCATCTAATCAAATTATTAATGAACTCCCACTCAGATTAGACATCCTCTAGTCATCTAAGTGATACACGATCCGAGTCGACTAGGCCGTGTCCGATCATCACGTGAGACGGACTAGTCATCGCCGGTGAACATTCTCATGTTGATCGATCTTCCATACGACTCGTGTTCGACCTTTCGGTCTCCGTGTTCCGAGGCCATGTCTGTACATGCTAGGCTCGCCAAGTTTAACCCTAAGTTTTTGCGTGTAAATCTGTCTTACACCCGCTGTATGTGAACGTAAGAATCCATCACACCCGATCATCACGTGGTGCTTAGAAGCTTACTTAACTGTAGCAACGGTGCACGCTTAGGGAGAACACTTTTGAAATTGTTCTAAGGGATCATCTTATTTACTACCGCTGCTCTAAGTAAACAAGATGTATAAGCATAATAAACATCACATGCAATTATATAGTAGTGACATGATATGGCCAATATCATAAAACTCCATTGATCTCCATCTTCGGGCTCCATGATCATCTTGTCACCGCATGGCACCATGATCTCCATCATCATGATCTCCATCATCGTGTCTCCATGAAGTTGTCACGCCAACGACTACTTACTACTATGGCTAACGCGCTTAGCAATGAAGTAAAGTAAGTTACATGATGCTCTTCAATGACACGCAGGTCATACAAAATAAAGACAACTCCTATGGTTCTGCCGTTGTCATACTCATCGACATGCAAGTCGTGATTCCTATTACAAGAACATGATCTCATACATCACAATATATCATCATTCATCACAACTTGGCCATATCACGTCACATG
Organism: Aegilops longissima; assembly: GCA_021605205.1. NCBI lineage: Eukaryota > Viridiplantae > Streptophyta > Magnoliopsida > Poales > Poaceae > Aegilops > Aegilops longissima. The sequence goes on along the minus strand of JAHIAM010001382.1, from coordinate 15,655 downwards.
ACAATTGCTGCAAAAACAAGTTAGACGCCCTCAATTGTTGTTGCATCTTTTACGTGGCTGCAATTGGGTTCTAGCAAGAACGCTTTACCTAATTTAATAACCACAACGTGATCTTGTCAACTTCTATTTACCCTTCATAAGGACCCTGTTCATCGAATCCGCCCCACTAAAGTAGGAGAGACAGACACCCGCCAGCCACCTTATGCAACTAGTGCATGTTAGTCGGTGGAACCGGTCTCACGAAGAGCACGTAAGGTTGGTCCGGCCGCTTATCCCACAATACCGCTGGAAGCAAGAAACAACTAGTAACGGCAAGTAAGTTGACAAGATCCACGCCCACAACAAAATTGTGTTCTACTCGCAAAGAGAACTACGACAGACCTAGCTCATGATGCCATCGTTAGAACGCTGCAGAAAATTAAAATTTTTCCTACGGTTTCACCAAGATCCATCTATGAGTTCTACCATGCAACGAGTAACGAGAGAGAGTTTGCATCTACATACCACTTGTAGATCGAATACGGAAGCGCTTTGAGAGTGGTGATGATGAAGACGCTCCCAACGTGATTCCGATCACCGATGACCAAAGTACTGAAGGACAGCACCTCCTGTTCAACACACGACGGGATTTATGGCGCCTCCTCCGCCTTGATCCAGCAAGAGAGAAGGAGAGGTTGAAGAAGACAATCCCAATGGCAGCACGACGCGCAGGCAGCTGGTACGGTAGTTCTCCCAGGCTTCGCCAAGCTTATGGAGAAAGAGAGGTGTTGGGAGGGAGGCTGCGCCACAACTGTGTTGGCAGCCCTCCCCCACCCCTCTATTTATAGGAGGAGAGGGTCAAGGGGGCCGCCCTCTAGGGCAAACCCTAGGGGGCGGCGGCCAAGGGAGGAGGGAGGAGGTGGCTTGCCCCAAGCCAGGGGCGCCTTTAGGCTCTCCTCCCCAAACCCTAGGCGATGGGCTCAGGTGGGAGGCGCACCCAGCCCACCAGGCTGGTTCCCTCCCACTTAGCCCATGTGGCCCCCGAGAGGTGGCCTCCCGTGGACCTCCGAACCTCCCGTGGCCCCTGCATTTTACCGATACCACCAAACTTCCCGAGTCCGCTTAACCACTTTCCATATATAAATCTTTACCTCCGACCATTCCGAACTCCTCGTGACGTCCGGATCTCATCCGGACTCAACAACATTCGTAATCACATACTTGTCTTCCTATTAACCCTAGCGCCACCGAACCTTATGTGTAGACCCTACGGTTCGGGAGACATGCGATATGACCGAGACTACCTCAAGTCAATAACCAACAGCGGATCTGGATACCCATGTTGGCTCCTACATGCTCCTCGATGTTGTCATCGGATGAACCACGATGTCAAGGGTTCAAGCAACCCCGTATTCTATTCCCTTTGTCGACGGTATGTTACTTGCCCGAGACTCGATCGCCGGTATCCCAATACCTCGTTAGTCTCGCATCGCAAGTCACTTTACTGCATCAGAATGCATGATCCCGTGACCGCACACTTGGTCACTTTGAGCTCATTATGATGATGCATTACCGAAAGGGGCCCAAGGATACCTCTCCGCCATACGGAGTGACAAATCCCGCCTCGATCCGTGTCAACCCAATGGTCACTTTCGAGATACCGTAGTGCACCTTTATAGTCACCCAGCTTACGCCAGACGCTTGATACACCCAAAGCACTCCTACGGTATCCGGAATTGCACGATCTCATGGTCTAAGGAAGAGATACTTGACATTGGAAAAGCTCTAGCAAAACGAACTACACGATCTTTGTGCTATGCTTAGATTGTCTTGTCCATCACGCCATTCTCCTAATGACGTGATCCCGCTTGTCAATGACATCCGATGTCCATAGTCGAAACCATGACTATCTCGTCGACCAACGAGCTAGTCAACTAGAGGCTTACTAGGACGACAGTAGTCTATGTATTCACACGCGTATTACGATTTCCTCGATAATACAGCTTATAGCATGAATAAAAGACAATTATCATGAACAAGGAAATATAATAATAATGCTTTTATTATTGCCTCTAGGGCATATTTCCAACACCTACCTAAGGTGGCCTGTGCAGCTTCTGCGTTCAAACCAGCACTTAGAGAAGCAATCGACACGGAGGGGGGCTAATAAGATGACCTTGGGTTGGCCGACCCAAGGGAAAGGTAGGTGGTGGTGAGGCAAATAGTAAAACCAAGGTTGGGCCTTGCCGGAGGAGTCTTATTCAAAGCGAATCGTCAAGGGGGTCCCATAAACCACCCAACCGCAAGTAGGGACGCAAAACCGGGAACATAATACCGATATGACGGAAACTAGGGCGGCAAGAGGGAACAAAACACTGCATAAGGCCGAGCCTTCCACCCTTTACCAAGTATATAGATGCATTAATAATATAAGAGATATTGTGATATCCCAACAATAAACATTATCCAACATGGAGCAATCTTCATCTTCACCGCAACTAGCAACGCTATAAGAGGGCTGAGCAAAGCGTAACATAGCCACACAACGGTTTGCTAGGAAGGGTGACAAAGGTTAGAGGTTCATGGCAATTTGGGAGGCTTGATAAGCAAGTGATAGGTAACGCAGCATAGCGATAGAACGAAGCAACTAGCATAGCAATGATAGTAATGAGATCCAAGGTGACGGTCATCTTGCCTGAAATCCCGCAAGGAAGAATAACGATTCCATGAAGAAGATGAAGCCACGAAGACGAACCAAGCATAGACGAACGAATCCTCACGATCGCACGAAACGGGAACTATCGAGAAGAAGCACACAACATGGTAAACACACCACACATAGACAAGACATGATGCACAACAAGCATGATGCATGACAAAGCTACATGAAGTTACTCATGGCAAGAGATGACACATACAAGAGCAACACATCAAAGCAAGTTTAAATGAGGCCGGGTTCAACATATAACAATTCCGGTAAGTCCTCATATGCAAATTTCAAAATTGGTTCAGATCTGAATAAACCTTATGTTCAAGTTGTTAAACAACAAGTTAAGATGCACCACGATGAACTACACGAAATTCTAGTCAAGTTACATATAAAGTTCATTAGATTCGGAGCTACGGCCTAGAAGATATGAGCAAACAAATTAAGCATGGCATTGATGCAAAATGCATACAAACATTAATCAAACACCTCAAAACAAGGATTCAACATGATAATATGAAACTACGTGCAAAATCAAGCAAGTTTCATATAGAGCACACTCAAAACGGAGCAATGGTGCAACACACACTATACAAGACATAACAACAATCTGTCCAAAACAGCAAGTATGCATCTAGCAAGCATCAAAACAACATGCTACAGCACCAAAACATGATAACAAAAGGCATGGAGAAGATCTACAGTAAAGCATTACAAAACATGAACACCGAGCTATTCCTTAAATGGCTAGAACATGCTCAAAAAGACATGGCACGATTGCAAATAATAATGTGTTCACAGACTTCATGTAATTCACAGACATGGCGTAAATAACATCAAAGTTAGCATGTTTAGAGCTATCAAACAACATGTTATAGCAAGCTATCATGTCAAACTAAAGCATGTCATGAATCTAATTAAAGCATATAACAAAAGTCCTTATCGACCATGAGCCAAAAGGATCAAGATAGATGGCACCCATGTAAACATGGCAAAATATATGATAGATTCATACATGGCAGGAACAACAATAAGTAGGCATGTTGGTGAGCTTGAAGCACTCACCACAGAGCAATACATGGCATGGAAAAGCAACCAACAGTAAGAAGACATGTTTATGAAGCTAAGCATGGCAAGAGCAAGTTTATAGCATGCAAGGATCAACTACAACAACCTTGCCAAAATTGAATAACATCTAAACAATCTGCCAGGAAACATTTTATAGCAAAAGTAGAGCAAGAAAATGACATGATAGACTACTCCATAATTGCAAACAAGGGCATGGATGGATAGAGCATAAAACTTCCTAACAAAACACTCTTATCGAATATACTAAAAGAGGCATGGATCTCATCAGCAACATGAATACATGGCATCACAATAACAAAGGTAACAAGGGCTGAAATCAGCAACATCACGAAGCCTAGTTTGCATGCTTGTTCTAGTCACCACATGGATCACAAAATACATGGCAAGCACTCTCAGAAAGAAAGCATGGCATAGAAAAAAACACCTGTAGAGCTCATGCTCATAAGGTGCACACATCAAATGCAACAAAAAAGACAAATCATCAAGTTATAGCAGTTTCAGCAGATTAACATCACATAGCACTCTTGCAACGATGATTCAGGCATCAAGATGGACTCAAATGAACATGATGCAATGTAATAAAATGAAGAGAATATCTCATCGAACATTTTGACATATTATACTCACAAAACAGAGCCACAGGCATGGAGATATGGCATGGAAAACATGTGCACATGATGCTGAAATCCAGGACTTGGCAGCTTTTATAAAAAATAGCAAAGCGCAAATACACTAAAAGTCGCATCGGGTGGGGTTTAGGCGGTGGCTCACCAAGCGGGCTTCGGCCCAGGATGGGGATGCAGGCTGGGGAGGCCGGTGGCTGGGCCGGGCCTCCTGCTGGGCTGGAGAAGGGACCCACACGGGCGGCGGCCCAAGCGAGCGGGCGCGGAGCACGTCGTCCTCCTCGTGCACCCGCACGAGCAGGGAGGTCGGCGACGGAGGCATGGCCATGGCTGTCCGGTGAAACCAGAGGAACTTGGCGCAGGGACGTCGGGGATGGACGGGACGAGGCGGATCCGTTCCATGGCCATCGGGTCCGGCGAGGAGAGCGCGCCGGCGGGCGGCAGTTGACTTGGAGCTCGGCTCCCATGGCACTACTGCAGAGAGAGGAGGAGAGATTAGGGAGAGACGAAGGAGGAAGGAGAAGGAAGGAGCAGGGGCGGCGCGACCTGGCGAGATCCGCATCGCGGCGGCGTGGTCCGACCGATCCGGGCGAGCGGGCGAGTTCTCGATCCAGACGGGCGCGGGACGAGGCGCGGGATGGGCTGGGCCGGGCGGGCGGGACTGAGGGCTCATGGTGGAGGACGGCGACGGGGACACGTGGCGAGCTCGGTTGATGGGGCGCGGCGGACATGTCCGCATGGGGAAGAAACGTCTGCGCGCCGAGGGGAATTTCTAGGGTTTGGACCATGGGATTTCGGGAGGATCACATATATATAGGTAGAGGGAGCTAGGAGAGTCCAAATGAGGAGCGGTTTTTGGCCACGCGATCGTGATCGAAAGACCAAGAGCATGGAAGAGACTTAGATCGGTTTTGGGCCACTTTGGAAGGGGTGTTGGGCTGCACACAAAAGAGGCTTTTACGGTTACCCGGTTAAACGTTGGAGTATCAAACGGACTCCAAATGGCACGAAACTTGACAGGCGGTCTACCGGTGGTGTACCAAGGCCGCTTGACAAACCTAGGTCCATTCCGAGACCGTTTAACACCAGCGCACGAAAAGAGGTAAAAGGGGGCGCCGGGGGACATAGGAGTGCCGGATTGCAAAACGGACAACGGGGAAAATGCTCGGATGCATGAGACGAACACGTATGCAAAAGCGATGCACATGATGACAAGATATGAAATGCAGATGATGACATGGCAAAATGCAACACGCAAGCACATGACATGGCAAGGGCGGCAAATAACTGACGGACACCTGGCGCATCGAATCCGGGGCGTTACAAGGTGCATCATTCACGCTGTCGTCGGCGGCGAGGGAGAAGACCAACGGCTGCTCAGGCGCCCCGATCGTCGGTGTGTCGTTTTCCGAGAGAGCGCTGCTTGAGAGGGCCTCCACCCTTCTTCCTCCTCCCTGCGTATTGTGGCCAAGATGCGGCCTCCCGACGCCGCCTTTTGCCACATGGCATTTACCTCCTCGTGTATATATTCCTTCAAACCTACCTTGCTTCTACTGCCCCAGCTCCCTTCATGTGGATCCTTTTCTACTCCGTCCGCTGTTCCAAAGCCACCTAGACTTCTACTATTATTAGAAGTAAAGCTAGTTCATACAATGACTCAAAGCGCTGGTTCAAACAGGAAGAAAGTGGGAAAGCTGTAGCATGAATCTAGGACTTGGTTCTAAGAGGAAATGGGGAAAGTAGTAATGTATGTCACCGCTTAAATAACCAGATTTCAGATTTGCGCAAACAGGATGTCTGCTCTCGATCGCTTCTATCCGCAATCAAAAGCACACACCTCAGCTTTTAGTACAACTGTGTAAAATGAGATGGCTATCCTCGCTGTCAGCTGCCTAACCTCCCGCCTTCAAGGTATCCCTACATTGGTAGTAACTAAGGTAGAATGACCAACGCAATCTAAAAGAAGCTGATTCAGACGCTTTTACTTCCGATTGCAAGGCAGGACGAAGCGAAAAATAATCGCATCCTAGTCCGAATGCACTTTCTACCAGCTCATCCATGGACCGAGGACTAGCCGGCACGGCTGCATGGCGGTTTTTTGGACAGGTGCGGGACAAGAGGCATTGTGGTCTGCTTATTTCGCAAATAGTGGTGCTTAAATTTGGTGGAATGCACAAGCATTTCAGCTGGTCAAGACAATCGTGATGGTTCAGTTCAGCATTCCAAATGAGACCGTAAGTATAACTGGTTACTCCGAATGAGAGAACCTAACCTCGGATGGTGGCAACAAGAAAACCAGAGTGAACTCCAGAAATTTAAGCCCGCCGGAGGCCCTTTGCTCGTAGAAGCCTTTTGCTTGTTTTTTCCTGATTTGTAAACCTTCTTACAACTATGTATTTTGCTGTGAACTAGTATGTTTGTTATGTTCTATGAATCTTGAGATGTATAAAATTGCTTAACTTATGCTTTTTAAGTTTTTATGAAGACGAAGTTTAATGTGAGTGTTCCACATGAGCACCGGACTAGCGGTGAGCGCTTGGAATTTATTACATTGTGGCCTCAATTAACTGCATGAACCATCGTAATAAGATACATAGTTGCTTATATGTCGACAGCAGATTGTTGATTGTTAGCTGGTCGATAGCCTAGTGTTGAAGCTTAGCTGAGCCAATGTGTCGTGGTTTTGCACAACTGCTTACAAGTGGGGTAGCACCAACAGTGTTTATAAGTACTTATGTATACATCGGCGCATGGTTCTCAAAGAGTGCTCTATTTCATCAAAACACACACCGCCAGATGATAAACCGTGACAACTTATGTCTTACCATGCCATATTCTGAAAAACTAGTGAGGACGATCTGCTTCGGAAGCAATTACGATGGTTCTCACATGATTCACGGGCACACAAAAGTAGCAGCAGCTCCTATAGATGGATTCAAACAGAGTACTAGCCCCAGAGGGGTCGAGATCAGCAAGGTTTGATAATTAGACACTATCCAAACTACTATTAAACACTAGCCGGGCAACTATTTCATGCATCGATCTAATTTGGGCTGGACACAAGACTAACCTTGCCATGAACATCATCGAGGACGCCCCACCAGCCTCAACTCGTGAACCTTCATGAAGAAAACCTTGTGGCCTTGCCATCGATAAACTTGTTTGTGGAGGCATGCCATGTCATCTTCCCATGTAAGCTTGACAAGAAAAGTATGCCTCACAAACGAAGGTGTAGCTTTGAACTTCTTGTGCTTCAAGACACCCGGACAACACGCCGACAACAAGGAGGCTGGAATACAACTCTTCATTTGTATAACCGCAAATGGCTTCCAGATCCAACAGCCTAAGAACTCTGTTTTCCCAAAGGCGATATTCAGGTCGTCTCACCATAGCGAAAGTGACATGTACAACCACACAATCCTTGTCCGTGATCGTGGCTCTAATTGAAATGTAAACAAATTCTGAATTACTTTTCAAAGATAAGAAACACAAGTTATTTAAACCACTATGTATAGCATGGCATCAAAGCTAATAATTTTTGCATTATTAATCACCACATACTTCCATTTCTAAAAAAATCACCACATACTTAGATGAAAACCACAATCGAGATCGACAAAGAAGGAAATCACCTTGGGCAGCCTAATGGGGGGACACATCCTCGAAGGCGGAAAACTGCTCTCGCAGCGTTAATGGGTATGTAACCTCAAACGGGTGTTGACCATCTCAGAGTGGTCGGAGCTTATCTGGGTCCGCCTGTGGTTGCCTCCATCTTCTTGGAGCTCTCTCTCGTGGGGATCAGCCTCCCGCTCCTCCAATATCGCAGATCTTGCCTGGTTCTCCTTGGTCCATCATGAAACCGACGTAATACTAGGAGACCACCAAAGGAAAACACAATCGCAATGACAATGAAACAAAAAGAGAGTGAAATGATGGTTGCTTCTGTCCACAAACTTAGATCAAGGGAGGTGGGCTTTGTGATACGACGGCTCGTTATCGCTGCTGCCACGACTGGGTGACTTCTCCGCCAAGACACGCCTTTCTAATTTGGTGGATGGCATTTGGGCCCACACGCTACATGGCCCTGCATGTCGCTGAACAAAAGTATAACGGCATTCAGAGAGGGAGACGTTTCAATGACCTAGGAGGAGCCGGTTGTAGAGTGTCTCCACCTGCATTAGTAGTAATTGTTTTTCTGGGTAGCAGAGAGTGTCTCCACTGCATTAGTAGTAATTGTTTCTCCGCCCAAGACAAAACAGCCCATCCACACTAGTAAATAGTAAAATCAATTCAAAAGCCCATATATTTATCAATAAGAGGCGCCACCACACCCAAAGACATCGCCTCAAAAAACTCCTGGTGCTCTTTCTTCCTCCTCGCCCCCACCCACCTCACGCCACCGCCACCATACCCCCAAATTCTCACCTCACTCCTACAGAAAACCCCAGCCCCTTCTTCCTCACTCCCACGTAAAACCCCAGCCCCCTTCTTGTTTGCTCAAGACTACAACTAGGCTCATCATTCACATTCGCTTCAAATCCGTGAGCGACGCGATGCCCTCGAGGAAAATGGAGTCGCTCGACCCAGCTTAAGAAGATGAGGTTCTCGCCAACAAGCGACGCCTGCTAGATCCCAGACTCAGGCAACATGGGAGAAGCGGGCACCCGCCCTCACCGAATCCCAAGAACTCAGAGAATCTCGGTGGATCAGATCAGCGATCTCCCTGACGCCGCCCTTAGGGAGATCATCTCGCTTCTCCCCACCAAGGATTGCTGCCGCACCCAAGTCCTTTCAATTCGTGGCGCCTATGGCGCCAAGGTGCCCCTTAATCTCGATCGTCACACCATCTCTCTTCAATGATTTTGAAATCCCTGAGCCATCATCTCCTCCCACCGTGGCTTCTGCTCAAAGCCTCGCATCCCTTCATGCTACCCGAGCAAGCATACCATGCCCCGCACGGTGGACGCCGCTGAAATCCCTCGAATTCATGTAACTACAGCTGCTTGAGTTCTACTATTCCCCGAAATCACATACCACATAATCTAACGCCATGAACTTGTGCCCTCAAGACCGATGTCCATCTTGCGGTTTTCTCCTCTCTCCACACCGCCACCTTTGCGCTGTGCTACCTACTAGACAATCTGGTACTAAACCTTCACTCCCATTTCTCAAGAAACTTTCACTTGTGTGGGTTCAGATATCGAGGCCCTCATTGCACAAAGATCATCCACTCCAGCTTGGATCAACCTTGTAAGAATTGGAATTTCTTTTCGACGGAAGGCAGCTCATCATCCAAGATTCCCTTCACTTCAAAGGTTGATCCTTGATTCTAGTTATTCACCGCTGTAAATAACCATCCTCTCTCGCGCTTAAACCGGAGACCTTGGGTGTAATACATGATCTCTGTGCTCATTTCAATATGGTGTTTTGCTCCACAGCTTCTTCAGTACTTTATATTATCATCTACACTTGTAACCATAAGCAACATTTTAAATTTCCACAAGATAATTTATATATCATCTTGGAGTACACATTTTGTACTAATATTTTGTTCTATGCTCAATGAAGAGTTTCTCCATGGATGGCCTATCAATGGTGCTGGATTCTGCCAAGATCTTATATATCCAAATGAATAGTTTTGATCTGAACAAGATTATTGGCTTGTTGCAATGCTTTCCATGTCCGGAGAAGTTGTATATAAAGGTGATAATTTCACGCACATTGGAAGCCCGCATATAGTGTACTAGAATTAACCTTCAGCTTGTTGCTCTTTTCGACACTTTTCTTTAGACCTTAACTGCTTTCAATCTTCATGTATATTTAGGCAACAGACGGGTAAGAAAGTTATAACCAATCCGTGGATTCGTAAGCATCGATTTTATCACTTCATGAGATTCGATTGAAGACAATAACGCTAGAACGATATGTAGCCAACCGCAAACACAAGATTTGTCACATTCTTCCCGCTGAATGTGAGGTTACTATTGTCCATCGTGCTTAAGTTTATCAAAGAGCATGGTTTTGACGGATGGGTATGTCTAACAGCAAAAAAGGAGTTTCGTGGGCAAAAGAGCTTCTCAACATGTTGGGCTTCTATTTACAACATATTGTGGTCATAATCTAGTAAATTTTACGACCCAGATGTTCATTCTATGGACCTGACCGATCCATTTGACTGTGATCTGCCTAAAATAGTGCCGGAGTTAGATGTTGTTGCCTCTTTCAATCTGGGTTTTTTGTAAACCTCGATGAACAATTAACCTCGGCTTTTGTACAGCTTTGTAAGCTAGAGTTAGATGTTCTTTCCTTTTCAACTCGGCCAGGACTGGCATATTTTCTTTTGAAACAAGGCAAATGGCTTGCCATTCGCTTAATTTATAGTGAAATGTTGTGACAAATCCCAACCAAGGGAAATAACATCACTTCTCCGCTGCTTGAGCTCACTGCATTACGTAAGCCAAGTGATTAGCCCCACCAGCACCCACAAACTTATTTCAACTAGCACATCAAATGGGCTATAAATTTTCATAGGAAAGGCTGCATGACCGTGATGATTTAGATTCGACAGCTTGGGACCCACGAGGAAATAGCTCTATCCAAGGTGGTGTCGACTTACTAGCCGCCAACAAACGATTTCGCTTACCAGCCGCTGGATTGACATCCAACATCCGTCTGTATCTTCTATCTCTTGTCTTCTTCTTCCTCCACCACCAAACCAAACCACCCCATCGGCCCGCCGCTCCCGCCCCCATGGTCTGGTTGCGCCCACGCCTCTACCGTGACGCATTCTCCAACGCTGGCCCCCTCCTCTATTCCCCACACGCCCCGTTATTCTCCGCGACGCTAGCCCAACACGCACTCCGCTACCAACCAGGGCCAACCTCGATTCTCCGCTGTAATGGACCAGCGATGTTCAACGGCTCGCTCGTCTCCTGGCCCGAGGCCTCGCCGTCTCCCTCCGCCTATGGGCTTGATTCGCCGCGGCGCGCAGGCGCCTCCTCTTGCATTGTCAACGCCGCCAACAACCGAGAGGAACAAGGAGATGATCAGACGTGGAGAGGATGACAAGAGGGACCCACCAGCCGCATTGCAAAGACGCAAGCAAGTGCCTCTATATTACAAGCCCAAAAATATGGTTCCTCCTAATGGTTGGACATCTCGGCTCACGCCATTGTCGACATAGTCAATAAATGAGAGAATTACACTACGAGCGGCTGACACCTGTGGACCCAAAGAAGTCGCTGTAGTTTTTCTTTTTTAGGAACAAGCAGCTTGTTATTTATACTAGTTTTAGCGATTTGATCGTGGTGACAAAGGGGTTAAAGGGGGCTGGGCCCATCTAGCCGTGGTTTTATTTATGTTTACCACATCATGAGCCTGGGCTTGTGTTTTTTTCTGCTGAAAATGGCTAGCCCAGCCTATTTTTTAAAAGAAATACCCAAGCAAGGCCAACTTGTTTTATTGTTTCTACTGGCTGCAAATCTTTCAAGACGAGGAAAGTTTCATTCGGTTTGCCCAGAAATGGGCTGTACATTTTTAAAACACATCAAACCGGGAATTAGTTTTAATTGTTTTTTCATTACAAGATCTTAAATTCCATTGATTTTATGCGTGGTCAATTATTTGGATTTTATATTTATATAAATTATTTTTCAAAATAGTTTCAATGTGAATCGATATTTCTGGATTAAAAACAGTTGACCGCATCAAAGTATGCAAAATTTCGTATACTTTTTAAACGTGGCCACTGAGAAAGTCCTGGATTAGGGGGTAATCGGACAGCCAGACTGTGTACAACGTCCGGACTATTGAAGCGTGAAGATACAAGACTCAAGACTTCGGCCCGTGTCCGGATGGGACTTTCCTTGGCGTGGAAGGCAAGCTTAGCGATCCGGATATTATATTTCCTTCCTTGTAATCAATCCATGTAAACTCCTAGCCCTCTCCTGTCTATATAAACCGGAGAGGTCGGTCCTTAGAAGGCCGATCACAAGCATAATCATACCATCATAGGCTAGCTCTTAGGGTTTAGCCTCTACGATCTAGTGGTAGATCTACCCTCGCATTACCCATATCATCAATACTAATCAAGGTGAAGTAGGGTTTTACCTCCATGGAGAGGGCCCAACTCTGGGTAAACATCTGTCCTTGCTTCCTATTACCATCAGCTTTTGAAGCACGTATCGACCCCTACCCGAGATCCGCCGGTTTTGACACCGACATCGGTGCTTTCATTGAGAGTTCCTCTGTCGTCAGCCACAGTTCGATGGCCCTTCAATTATCATTGACAACGTTGTTCAGGGCGTAGACTTTCTCCGAGGAGCACCGGACAACAAGGACGGGCACGGCTTAGGCCTCATTGTCGACAAAGCTCGGGTATCACCCCGCAAGATCCTCGGATCTAAATCGACCATGTTGCTGTTCGGGATGGAGGGCTGACCCCACCCCGCAGTCGCACACTTATCGGCGATGGAGTCGAACACGGCCTTACCTTTATGGCGGCCTATGACTCCTGACCCCGGATTCAGATCAGATGTTGAGTCCGTCCGCGAGACTCTGAGCCAGATTGGGCTCCGTAATGGAGTTCACCGCCGTGACATCTTTCAAAGACTCTCCTTTGGCGATATGTGAACTCGTTGAAAACTCTCTCTTTGACAGAAATTTCTAGGCCAAACTATGTCCGGTTTGAGTGGGAAGCAGGCGACGAAGAAATTCGTTGCCCACCCACCACCCACTTCATAGCCACGGTCTATGATTTAACCGACAGTATGGACGAGGATGCCGGAGGAGATTCGGAATCTATGGGGCGCCAGACTTCCCCCTCGTCACACGACATATACATGGTGGATACGCCCAAGGAGGACAAAGGCGACAATCCGGACAATAAAACCCCCGGACAAAAGCCAAAGCGATCACAGAGACGCCTGCTCTAAGTCCAAAGCAACAAGAAAAATAGTGACAAGAGCACCAGAGGGATCGACACTACAATCAACTCCGAAAGCAACATTGACCATACAGACCCAGCGATGGAGCAGGGCGAACCAGGTCACCCCAAACACAGTTTGGAGCAGACGCCCGAGGACAATGATCCCGACGGAGGAGGTCATCAAAACGAACCAGCTCAGGAAAATGGTTCGGATAATGATGCGATCCCGGAAAAACACGTGGAACGAGATAACCTCCACAGAAAGCTTATGGCCACCGCAAGAAGTCTAAAGAAGCAGAAGCAACTGCTCAAAGCCACGCAGGAAACACTCAACTGCAGATGGAATAAAGTGCTAGACACTGAAGAAAGATACGGCGATGGTCGCCACACAAAGAGCTATCCAAACGCAAGCTACGCGTAATTCGACGACGGTCAGCACCACTTCATAATCAGAACAAAGCGGCCACCGACGCCACAAGACGCATCCACGTGACCACTTGAAAAGAAAGCCGGCGCCCAGGTCCATTTACGGATCCAAAGGACACACCTTGCCAGGGACTATGGTCACCAAAACGACACGCCAATCGAACACAAGTCCACAAGAACACCAGACACAACAATGTACCACGGCATGCCAAAACACGCCCAGATACAGTAGGGGCTGCTCACCCCGTGCTTTACCGATGAAGCATCGACCATGAATTTCCATAGGGCTTCAAACCTATGAACATAGGGGAATACGATAGAACGATGATCCAGGGGTCTCGATCAAGGACTTTATCCTGCACATACATATGGCTCGTGGGGATGACCTTCACGCCATTAAATACCTCCTCCAACTAAAGGACCAGCTCTGCACTCGGTTTAAAAGTCTCCCGAAAACTCAATTGGGAGCTGGAGGAACTTGAGGACGCTTAGGGCCATTATTCAAGGGACTTATGTCCGCCTCCGGATGTCGACGTACTTAAGCCACATAGTCCAACAGCCCGGAGAGTCCGCCTCAAGAAGCTTTGGAACAGATTCTCACTAAGAAGAATCAAATTGTTGATCTGTCCGAATGCCAAGCCTTCGCAAGCATTCAAACACAACATCTGCGGATTTAGTGGCTCGCTGCACACCTCGCCAAGAAAAACCAAGGACAATGGCAGCCCTAAGAAGTTTTATGACCATATGCTGGAGAAGATAGCTGGCTAGCCCAGAAGGCACCAGAGACCCCAGCACATCCAAGTAAGGATGGCAACGGAAGCCACGGATCATAAAAAACAAATGCCAAAACAAGGAAGAGAGCCCGATAACACGACGGTTAATGCAGGATTCAGGGGCTCTCACCCAATCAGAAAACAAGCCATCTAAAGGCAGCAAAGAGGGACCGTCCTGGCCTGAATAGAGTCCTAGATAGACTATGCCAAATTCATGGCACTTCGACAAACTCCAGAAACCACACGCACAGAGAGTGCTGGGTCTTAAAGCAGGCCGGGCAAATTAAATGCCAACACAAGGAAAGGGAACACTAGTGAAGACGAGGATGAACCTCGCCAATAACACCGGCGACGTAAAAATTCCGCTTAGAGGTTAAAACAAGGAACATGATCCACGCGATCACACATCCATGAGGAGGAACGAACGCTACGTGATAGAGACGCGCCGACATAGAACACATCGCACTTCACGCCTAACCACCGGATACCTTATCCGATCACTTTCGATAACTCGGATGACCGAACTAGTATTCGCGCCGGAGGATCAAAGGCCTTTGTGCTTGACTCGATAATCGATTTATACTATCTCACCCGCTGGCCTTATGGACGGCGGCAACAGCCTCAATTTAATATATGAGGACATCATCCGCAGGATGGAGATAGACCCATCCGTAATCAACCAAAGCAACACCACTTTTGAAGGGGTGATACCAGCGCGGAAGCCCATAGCGCAGGCTCCGCCGCCCGAGGTAACATTCGCCTCTAGGCAACCCGTAATTAAGAACTACTCTTCATCATCGCACCTTTCCAAAGCGACTATCACGTAAAGTTGTCGAAGAACGCCTTCGCCCGCTTCAATGCATTGCCACACTATGGCTACTCTTACACTTAAGATGCCCGGTCCACGGGCGCCATCATTGTTAGCGGACGAATAGAGCGCCATCACGCCAAGAGGAACACGCGACGTTCTTGCGGCCGTGACTATAAGCGCCTCCAACATCGTAAAACATGACCGCTCTTAAAAAGACCACATACTGGCTAGATGAGTCCGCCCCAATAAAATTGAACCAGTGGCACCGTGATATATAATCCCATAGTGACACCAGGGCTATAAATACTTAATATAGTCCCA